>CM057796.1:600000-871825 GCA_030145905.1 Populus davidiana
ACCGCTGCGGCAAGTGAACAGTAACACCGCAAGCAAAAATTCTATTTCTCTTTTTTTTTTTTTCAGAAATGTAAATAACAATCACAACAACTAAAAATAACAGTACAAGCACAAGAATCAACTAAAATTACCTCCCCGGCAACGGCGCCAAAATTTGTTGCGATGTCGCGGTCGCACAAATTAATTACCCTAGCTTAAAACACACAAGATAGTATAGAGCAAGCAAGGGGTCGATCCCACGAGGAAGTTTGAAGTTAGATTTTTATGTTGTACGTTATGTAATTGGGGGGGATTGATTTGAAATGATTTAAACTATGGCAGAAATTAAACTAGCAAACAAAATCAATTGAAACTGAAATATATCAAGAAAACAAACCTTGGTTGCAAGCACACATCCACCAACAGAAATTAGAACCGATCCTTGAAACGAAACTCCAGTTTATATTATGAATTTTATCTTTTCTTAATATTGGTTAATTAACGGATCCGCCGTATAACTATCCCTAACCAACAAACAATCACAGTGTCCGCACTAATGATTTAATCCAATGGCAGCCTTAAGATCCAGATAAATTCATTAATCTTAACAACCAAGTTGTCAATTTGTGTTGCTATGATCGAATGTTCTCCCTAAGTTTAATAACGTAGTTCCGCTACAATTATCAAGCTTAGTTGCTTCACAAGTTTATATACCACAACTCCGGTTTTGATATCAAACTTAGCAATAGATTGTTCACAATAATAACTTAGAGTCCGCTCTAGCAATTAAGATAAACAATCATAGGAAATATGCATAGGAAAACGAACATACTCATTCATAACATAAACTGAAAATAAAAGGAAGAATAAATCTCACGGTTCTTGAAATCCGAAGGTTTGTTGTGTCCTTGCAACCAAGAAAACGAGCTTAGCCTTGCATATCTATTGAACAACTACTCCTAAAGATGAAAGAATACATAATTTCTGATTTGTAGAGAGGAGAGTTTGTGTTTCCTCCTCCTCCTTCTTCTTCTTCTTCTACCTCCTTCTACTCACCCTCTATTTATACACAAATTGTAAGTAAGAAAATCAAAGTTCAAGTGTGAACATCAATAGATGGTGGTAGTGTGAAGGCGGCTGGCGGCTGGCGGCTGGTGGCTGGTGGCTGCTGGCTGCTGTCTTGAGGTTGGTGGCTGCTGTCTTGAGGTTGGTGGCTGCCATGAGGTTGGTGGCTGCCATGAGGTTGGTGGCTGCCTTCCTTGACCTTCTAGAACATTTACTAGAGGAGCTAAATTGCTGGTGGGTTTGGATGCTTCTAGATGAAATTTGGATTCGTTTCTTCACGCAACCTGCTTGCTGGCAGAATTCAGCTGTCATCTTTGAAAAATCATATATCCCTCATATGACATCGTTTTTGGCTGAAATTTGGAGCGTTTATAGATCTTTGAGTAAGGAATCCAACAAAATTGATTTTGAATCAATTGGACTTCTGAAGCTCCAGATATTGAATTTTGAATGGGCAAAGGTCAACATTGGCAGACTGCGAGATTTGACTTTGAAGGATGTGATTTCCATGATCTTTCTCTTTTTATTTTTCTTGCATTACATTTCCAAAAAGGTATGGATGTTAGCTTTTTAATGCCACTGGAATCACTTCATTTCGATCTCTGGAACTCACGCTCTGCACAAAATACCGACTGAACGTCAAATCTGCCAATTACCTCCAATTTACTCCTTTTTGCATCTTTCATCCAAAAATGCCTTCAAAACATAAAACAAAAAATATCAAGGCATTTTATATAAATAACATATGCAAAACACTAGTTAAATGCGGGTGAAACTATCGAATAATATGGTTACATCAAGCATACATGCTCAAGAGGGATCACCAGAAATTCAAAGGGAACTGAATTTCGGCAGCCGGGGCATTGAAATTGGAATTCCGCGAAACTCAACGAGTCAAAGCGTTTCGCCGTTTGTGGAAGAAGTCTGATGTAGAACAAGTAGCAGAAGCATCCAAGCTCAACTGGGATCACCAGAAATTCAAAGGCAACTGAATTTCGGCAAACGGGGAATCGAAGTCGGAATGCCGCGAAATTCACCGAGTCAAAGCGTTTCCCCGTTTGCGGAAGAAGTCTGATGTAGAACAAGTAGCCGAAGCATACATGCTCAAGAGGGGTCACCCGAAATTCAAAGGCAACTGAATTTCGGCAACCGGGGAATCGAAGTCGGAATGCCGCGAAACTCACCGAGTCAAAGCGTTTCCCCGTTTGCGGAAGAAGTCTGATGTAGAACAAGTAGCAGAAGCATACATGCTCAAGAGGGGTCACCCAAAATTCAAAGGGAACTGAATTTCGGCAACCGGGGCATCGAAGTCGGAATGCCGCGAAACTCACCCAGTCAAAGCGTTTCGCCATTTGCAGAAGAAGTCTGATTTAGAAGAAGGAGCAGAAGCATACATGCTCAAGAGGGATCACCAGAAATTCAAAGGGAACTGAATTTCGGCAGCCGGGGCATTGAAATTGGAATTCCGCGAAACTCAACGAGTCAAAGCGTTTCGCCGTTTGTGGAAGAAGTCTGATATAGAACAAGTAGCAGAAGCATCCAAGCTCAACTGGGATCACCAGAAATTCAAAGGCAACTGAATTTCGGCAAACGGGGAATCGAAGTCGGAATGCCGCGAAATTCACCGAGTCAAAGCGTTTCCCCGTTTGCGGAAGAAGTCTGATGTAGAACAAGTAGCCGAAGCATACATGCTCAAGAGGGGTCACCCGAAATTCAAAGGCAACTGAATTTCGGCAACCGGGGAATCGAAGTCGGAATGCCGCGAAACTCACCGAGTCAAAGCGTTTCCCCGTTTGCGGAAGAAGTCTGATGTAGAACAAGTAGCAGAAGCATACATGCTCAAGAGGGGTCACCCGAAATTCAAAGGGAACTGAATTTCGGCAACCGGGGCATCGAAGTCGGAATGCCGGGAAAAACTCACCCAGTCAAAGCGTTTCGCCATTTGCAGAAGAAGTCTGATTTAGAAGAAGGAGCAGAAGCATACATGCTCAAGAGGGATCACCAGAAATTCAAAGGGAACTGAATTTCGCCAACCAGGGCATCGAAGTCGGAATGCCGCGAAACTCACCGAGTCAAAGCGTTTCGCCGTTTGTGGAAGAAGTCTGATGTAGAACAAGTAGTAGAAGCATCGAAGCTCAAGTGGGTCACCAGAAATTCAAAGGCAACTGATTTTTGGCAAATGGGGAATCGAAGTCGGAATGCCGCGAAATTCACCGAGTCAAAGCGTTTCCCCGTTTGCGGAAGAAGTCTGATGTAGAACAAGTAACAGAAGCATACATGCTCAAGAGGGATCACCAGAAATTCAAAGGCAACTGAATTTCGCCAACGGGGAATCGAAGGCGGAATGAGGTGAAATTCACCGAGTCAAAGCGTTTCCCCGTTTGCGGAAGAAGTCTGATGTAGAACAAGTAGCAGAAGCATACATGCTCAAGAGGGGTCACCCGAAATTCATAGGGAACTGAATTTCGGCAACCGGGGCATCAAAGTCGGAATGCCAGGAAACTCACCCAGTCAAAGCGTTTCGCCATTTGTAGAAGAAGTCTGATTTAGAAGAAGGAGCAGAAGCATACATGCTCAAGAGGGATCACCAGAAATTGAAAGGGAACTGAATTTCGGCAACCAGGGCATCGAAGTCGGAATGCCGCGAAACTCACCGAGTCAAAGCGTTTCGCCGTTTGTGGAAGAAGTCTGATGTAGAACAAGTAGTAGAAGCATCCAAGCTCAAGTGGGTCACCAGAAATTCAAAGGCAACTGATTTTCGGCAAACGGGGAATCGAAGTCGGAATGCAGCGAAATTCACCGAGTCAAAGCGTTTCCCCGATTGCGGAAGAAGTCTGATGTAGAACAAGTAGTAGAAGCATACATGCTCAAGAGGGGTCACCCAAAATTCAAAGGGAACTGAATTTCGGCAACCGGGGCATCGAAGTCGGAATGCCGCGAAACTCACCTAGTCAAAGCGTTTCGCCATTTGCAGAAGAAGTCTGATTTAGAAGAAGGAGCAGAAGCATATATGCTCAAGAGGGATCACCAGAAATTCAAAGGGAACTGAATTTCGGCAGCCGGGGCATTGAAATTGGAATTCCGCGAAACTCAACTAGTCAAAGCGTTTCGCCGTTTGTGGCAGAAGTCTGATGTAGAACAAGTAGCAGAAGCATCCAAGCTCAACTGGGATCACCAGAAATTCAAAGGCAACTGAATTTCGGCAAACGGGGAATCGAAGTCGGAATGCCGCGAAATTCACCGAGTCAAAGCGTTTCCCCGTTTGCGGAAGAAGTCTGATGTAGAACAAGTAGCCGAAGCATACATGCTCAAGAGGGGTCACCCGAAATTCAAAGGCAACTGAATTTCGGCAACCGGGGAATCGAAGTCGGAATGAGGTGAAATTCACCGAGTCAAAGCGTTTCCCCGTTTGCGGAAGAAGTCTGATGTAGAACAAGTAGCAGAAGCATACATGCTCAAGAGGGGTCACCCGAAATTCATAGGGAACTGAATTTCGGCAACCGGGGCATCGAAGTCGGAATGCCAGGAAACTCACCCAGTCAAAGCGTTTCGCCATTTGTAGAAGAAGTCTGTTTTAGAAGAAGGAGCAGAAGCATACATGCTCAAGAGGGATCACCAGAAATTCAAAGGGAACTGAATTTCGGCAACCAGGGCATCGAAGTCGGAATGCCGCGAAACTCACCGAGTCAAAGCGTTTCGCCGTTTGTGGAAGAAGTCTGATGTAGAACAAGTAGTAGAAGCATCCAAGCTCAAGTGGGTCACTAGAAATTCAAAGGCAACTGAATTTCGGCAACCGGGGCATCGAAGTCGGAATGCTGGGAAATTCACGGAGTCAAAGCGTTTCCCCGTTTGCGGAAGAAGTCTGATGTAGAACAAGTAGCCGAAGCATACATGCTCAAGAGGGGTCACCCGAAATTCAAAGGCAACTGAATTTCGGCAACCGGGGAATCGAAGTCGGAATGCCGCGAAATTCACCGAGTCAAAGCATTTGCCTGTTTGCGGAAGAAGTCTGATGTAGAACAAGTAGCCGAAGCATACATGCTCAAGAGGGATCACCAGAAATTCAAAGGCAACTGATTTTCGGCAAACGGGGAATCGAAGTCGGAATGCAGCGAAATTCACCGAGTCAAAGCGTTTCCCCGATTGCGGAAGAAGTCTGATGTAGAACAAGTAGTAGAAGCATACATGCTCAAGAGGGGTCACCCAAAATTCAAAGGGAACTGAATTTCGGCAACCGGGGCATCCAAGTCGGAATGCCGCGAAACTCACCCAGTCAAAGCGTTTCGCCATTTGCAGAAGAAGTCTGATTTAGAAGAAGGAGCAGAAGCATACAGGCTCAAGAGGGATCACCAGAAATTCAAAGGGAACTGAATTTCGGCAGCCGGGGCATTGAAATTGGAATTCCGCGAAACTCAACGAGTCAAAGCGTTTCGCCGTTTGTGGAAGAAGTCTGATGTAGAACAAGTAGCAGAAGCATCCAAGCTCAACTGGGATCACCAGAAATTCAAAGGCAACTGAATTTCGGCAAACGGGGAATCGAAGTCGGAATGCCGCGAAATTCACCGAGTCAAAGCGTTTCCCCGTTTACGGAAGAAGTCTGATGCAGAACAAGTAGCCGAAGCATACATGCTCAAGAGGGGTCACCCGAAATTCAAAGGCAACTGAATTTCGGCAACCGGGGAATCGAAGTCGGAATGCCGCGAAACTCACCGAGTCAAAGCGTTTCCCCGTTTGCGGAAGAAGTCTGATGTAGAACAAGTAGCAGAAGCATACATGCTCAAGAGGGGTCACCCGAAATTCAATGGGAACTGAATTTCGGCAACCGGGGCATCGAAGTCGGAATGCCGGGAAAAACTCACCCAGTCAAAGCGTTTCGCCCTTTGCAGAAGAAGTCTGATTTAGAAGAAGGAGCAGAAGCATACATGCTCAAGAGGGATCACCAGAAATTCAAAGGGAACTGAATTTCGGCAACCAGGGCATCGAAGTCGGAATGCCGCGAAACTCACCGAGTCAAAGCGTTTCCCCGTTTGTGGAAGAAGTCTGATGTAGAACAAGTAGCAGAAGCATCCAAGCTCAACTAGGATCACCAGAAATTCAAAGGCAACTGAATTTCGGCAAACGGGGAATCGATGTCGGAATGCCGCGAAATTCACCGAGTCAAAGCGTTTCGCCGTTTGTGGAAGAAGTCTGATGTAGAACAAGTAGTAGAAGCATCCAAGCTCAAGTGGGTCACCAGAAATTCAAAGGCAACTGATTTTTGGCAAATGGGGAATCGAAGTCGGAATGCCGCGAAATTCACCGAGTCAAAGCGTTTCCCCGTTTGCGGAAGAAGTCTGATGTAGAACAAGTAACAGAAGCATACATGCTCAAGAGGGATCACCAGAAATTCAAAGGCAACTGAATTTCGCCAACGGGGAATCGAAGGCGGAATGAGGTGAAATTCACCGAGTCAAAGCGTTTCCCCGTTTGCGGAAGAAGTCTGATGTTGAACAAGTAGCAGAAGCATACATGCTCAAGAGGGGTCACCCGAAATTCATAGGGAACTGAATTTCGGCAACCGGGGCATCGAAGTCGGAATGCCAGGAAACTCACCCAGTCAAAGCGTTTCGCCATTTGTAGAAGAAGTCTGATTTAGAAGAAGGAGCAGAAGCATACATGCTCAAGAGGGATCACCAGAAATTCAAAGGGAACTGAATTTCGGCAACCCGGGCATCGAAGTCGGAATGCCGCGAAACTCACCGAGTCAAAGCGTTTCGCCGTTTGTGGAAGAAGTCTGATGTAGAACAAGTAGTAGAAGCATCCAAGCTCAAGTGGGTCACTAGAAATTCAAAGGCAACTGAATTTCGGCAACCGGGGCATCGAAGTCGGAATGCTGGGAAATTCACGGAGTCAAAGCGTTTCCCCGTTTGCGGAAGAAGTCTGATGTAGAACAAGTAGCCGAAGCATACATGCTCAAGAGGGGTCACCCGAAATTCAAAGGCAACTGAATTTCGGCAACCGGGGAATCGAAGTCGGAATGCCGCGAAATTCACCGAGTCAAAGCATTTGCCTGTTTGCGGAAGAAGTCTGATGTAGAACAAGTAGCCGAAGCATACATGCTCAAGAGGGATCACCAGAAATTCAAAGGCAACTGATTTTCGGCAAACGGGGAATCGAAGTCGGAATGCAGCGAAATTCACCGAGTCAAAGCGTTTCCCCGATTGCGGAAGAAGTCTGATGTAGAACAAGTAGTAGAAGCATACATGCTCAAGAGGGGTCACCCAAAATTCAAAGGGAACTGAATTTCGGCAACCGGGGCATCGAAGTCGGAATGCCGCGAAACTCACCCAGTCAAAGCGTTTCGCCATTTGCAGAAGAAGTCAGATTTAGAAGAAGGAGCAGAAGCATACATGCTCAAGAGGGATCACCAGAAATTCAAAGGGAACTGAATTTCGGCAGCCGGGGCATTGAAATTGGAATTCCGCGAAACTCAACGAGTCAAAGCGTTTCGCCGTTTGTGGAAGAACTCTGATGTAGAACAAGTAGCAGAAGCATCCAAGCTCAACTGGGATCACCAGAAATTCAAAGGCAACTGAATTTCGGCAAACGGGGAATCGAAGTCGGAATGCCGCGAAATTCACCGAGTCAAAGCGTTTCCCCGTTTGCGGAAGAAGTCTGATGTAGAACAAGTAGCCGAAGCATACATGCTCAAGAGGGGTCACCCGAAATTCAAAGGCAACTGAATTTCGGCAACCGGGGAATCGAAGTCGGAATGCCGCGAAACTCACCGAGTCAAAGCGTTTCCCCGTTTGTGGAAGAAGTCTGATGTAGAACAAGTAGCAGAAGCATCCAAGCTCAACTAGGATCACCAGAAATTCAAAGGCAACTTAATTTCGGCAAACGGGGAATCGATGTCGGAATGCCGCGAAATTCACCGAGTCAAAGCGTTTCGCCGTTTGTGGAAGAAGTCTGATGTAGAACAAGTAGTAGAAGCATCCAAGCTCAAGTGGGTCACCAGAAATTCAAAGGCAACTGATTTTTGGCAAATGGGGAATCGAAGTCGGAATGCCGCGAAATTCACCGAGTCAAAGCGTTTCCCCGTTTGCGGAAGAAGTCTGATGTAGAACAAGTAACAGAAGCATACATGCTCAAGAGGGATCACCAGAAATTCAAAGGCAACTGAATTTCGCCAACGGGGAATCGAAAGCGGAATGAGGTGAAATTCACGGAGTCAAAGCGTTTCCCCGTTTGCGGAAGAAGTCTGATGTAGAACAAGTAGCAGAAGCATACATGCTCAAGAGGGGTCACCCGAAATTCATAGGGAACTGAATTTCGGCAACCGGGGCATCGAAGTCGGAATGCCAGGAAACTCACCCAATCAAAGCGTTTCGCCATTTGTAGAAGAAGTCTGATTTAGAAGAAGGAGCAGAAGCATACATGCTCAAGAGGGATCACCAGAAATTCAAAGGGAACTGAATTTCGGCAACCAGGGCATCGAAGTCGGAATGCCGCGAAACTCACCGAGTCAAAGCGTTTCGCCGTTTGGGGAAGAAGTCTGATGTAGAACAAGTAGTAGAAGCATCCAAGCTCAAGTTGGTCACTAGAAATTCAAAGGCAACTGAATTTCGGCAACCGGGGCATCGAAGTCGGAATGCTGGGAAATTCACGGAGTCAAAGCGTTTCCCCGTTTGCGGAAGAAGTCTGATGTAGAACAAGTAGCCGAAGCATACATGCTCAAGAGGGGTCGCCCGAAATTCAAAGGCAACTGAATTTCGGCAACCGGGGAATCGAAGTCGGAATGCCGCGAAATTCACGGAGTCAAAGCATTTGCCTGTTTGCGGAAGAAGTCTGATGTAGAACAAGTAGCCGAAGCATACATGCTCAAGAGGGATCACCAGAAATTCAAAGGCAACTGATTTTCGGCAAACGGGGAATCGAAGTCGGAATGCAGCGAAATTCACCGAGTCAAAGCGTTTCCCCGATTGCGGAAGAAGTCTGATGTAGAACAAGTAGTAGAAGCATACATGCTCAAGAGGGGTCACCCAAAATTCAAAGGGAACTGAATTTCGGCAACCGGGGCATCCAAGTCGGAATGCCGCGAAACTCACCCAGTCAAAGCGTTTCGCCATTTGCAGAAGAAGTCTGATTTAGAAGAAGGAGCAGAAGCATACATGCTCAAGAGGGATCACCAGAAATTCAAAGGGAACTGAATTTCGGCAGCCGGGGCATTGAAATTGGAATTCCGCGAAACTCAACGAGTCAAAGCGTTTCGCCGTTTGTGGAAGAAGTCTGATGTAGAACAAGTAGCAGAAGCATCCAAGCTCAACTGGGATCACCAGAAATTCAAAGGCAACTGAATTTCGGCAAACGGGGAATCGAAGTCGGAATGCCGCGAAATTCACCGAGTCAAAGCGTTTCCCCGTTTGCGGAAGAAGTCTGATGCAGAACAAGTAGCCGAAGCATACATGCTCAAGAGGGGTCACCCGAAATTCAAAGGCAACTGAATTTCGGCAACCGGGGAATCGAAGTCGGAATGCCGCGAAACTCACCGAGTCAAAGCGTTTCCCCGTTTGCGGAAGAAGTCTGATGTAGAACAAGTAGCAGAAGCATACATGCTCAAGAGGGGTCACCCGAAATTCAAAGGGAACTGAATTTCGGCAACCGGGGCATCGAAGTCGGAATGCCGGGAAAAACTCACCCAGTCAAAGCGTTTCGCCCTTTGCAGAAGAAGTCTGATTTAGAAGAAGGAGCAGAAGCATACATGCTCAAGAGGGATCACCAGAAATTCAAAGGGAACTGAATTTCGGCAACCAGGGCATCGAAGTCGGAATGCCGCGAAACTCACCGAGTCAAAGCGTTTCGCCGTTTGTGGAAGAAGTCTGATGTAGAACAAGTAGTAGAAGCATCCAAGCTCAAGTGGGTCACCAGAAATTCAAAGGCAACTGATTTTCGGCAAACGGGGAATCGAAGTCGGAATGCCGCGAAATTCACCGAGTCAAAGCGTTTCCCCGTTTGCGGAAGAAGTCTAATGTAGAACAAGTAACAGAAGCATACATGCTCAAGAGGGATCACCAGAAATTCAAAGGCAACTGAATTTCGACAAACGGGGAATCGAAGGCGGAATGAGGTGAAATTCACCGAGTCAAAGCGTTTCCCCGTTTTCGGAAGAAGTCTGATGTAGAACAAGTAGCAGAAGCATACATGCTCAAGAGGGGTCACCCGAAATTCAAAGGGAACTGAATTTCGGCAACCGGGGCATCGAAGTCGGAATGCCAGGAAACTCACCCAGTCAAAGCGTTTCGCCATTTGCAGAAGAAGTCTGATTTAGAAGAAGGAGCAGAAGCATACATGCTCAAGAGGGATCACCAGAAATTCAAAGGGAATTGAATTTCGGCAACCGGGGCATCGAAGTCGGAATGCCAGGAAACTCACCCAGTTAAAGCGTTTCGCCATTTGCAGAAGAAGTCTGATTTAGAAGAAGGAGCAGAAGCATACATGCTCAAGAGGGATCACCAGAAATTCAAAGGGAACTGAATTTCGGCAACCAGGGCATCGAAGTCGGAATGCCGCGAAACTCACCGAGTCAAAGCGTTTCGCCGTTTTTTGGAAGAAGTCTGATGTAGAACAAGTAGTAGAAGCATCCAAGCTCAAGTGGGTCACCAGAAATTCAAAGGCAACTGATTTTCGGCAAACGGGGAATCGAAGTCGGAATGCCGCGAAATTCACCGAGTCAAAGCGTTTCCCCGTTTGCGGAAGAAGTCTGATGTAGAACAAGTAACAGAAGCATACATGCTCAAGAGGGATCACCAGAAATTCAAAGGCAACTGAATTTCGACAAACGGGGAATCGAAGGCGGAATGAGGTGAAATTCACCGAGTCAAAGCGTTTCCCCGTTTGCGGAAGAAGTCTGATGTGGAACAAGTAGCAGAAGCATACATGCTCAAGAGGGGTCACCCGAAATTCATAGGGAACTGAATTTCGGCAACCGGGGCATCGAAGTCGGAATGCTAGGAAACTCACCCAGTCAAAGCGTTTCGCCATTTGCAGAAGAAGTCTGATTTAGAAGAAGGAGCAGAAGCATACATGCTCAAGAGGGATCACCAGAAATTCAAAGGGAACTGAATTTCGGCAACCAGGGCATCGAAGTCGGAATGCCGCGAAACTCACCGAGTCAAAGCGTTTCGCCGTTTGTGGAAGAAGTCTGATGTAGAACAAGTAGTAGAAGCATCCAAGCTCAAGTGGGTCACTAGAAATTCAAAGGCAACTGAATTTCGGCAACCGGGGCATCGAAGTCGGAATGCTGGGAAATTCACGGAGTCAAAGCGTTTCCCCGTTTGCGGAAGAAGTCTGATGTAGAACAAGTAGCCGAAGCATACATGCTCAAGAGGGGTCACCCGAAATTCAAAGGCAACTGAATTTCGGCAACCGGGGAATCGAAGTCGGAATGCCGCGAAATTCACCGAGTCAAAGCATTTGCCTGTTTGCGGAAGAAGCCTGATGTAGAACAAGTAGCCGAAGCATACATGCTCAAGAGGGATCACCAGAAATTCAAAGGCAACTGATTTTCGGCAAACGGGGAATCGAAGTCGGAATGCCGGGAAAAACTCACCCAGTCAAAGCGTTTCGCCATTTGCAGAAGAAGTCTGATTTAGAAGAAGGAGCAGAAGCATACATGCTCAAGAGGGATCACCAGAAATTCAAAGGCAATTGAATTTCAGCAACCGGGGCATCGAACTCGGAATGCCGCGAAACTCACCGAGTCAAAGCATTTCGCCGTTTGTGGAAGAAGTCTGATGTAGAACAAGTAGTAGAAGCATCCAAGCTCAAGTGGGTCACCAGAAATTCAAAGGCAACTTATTTTCGGCAAACGGGGAATCGAAGTCGGAATACCAGGAAACTCACCCAGTCAAAGCGTTTCGCCATTTGTAGAAGAAGTCTGATTTAGAAGAAGGAGCAGAAGCATACATGCTCAAGAGGGATCACCAGAAATTCAAAGGGAATTGAATTTCGGCAACCGGGGCATCGAAGTCGGAATGCCAGGAAACTCACCCAGTCAAAGCGTTTCGCCATTTGCAGAAGAAGTCTGATTTAGAAGAAGGAGCAGAAGCATACATGCTCAAGAGGGATCACCAGAAATTCAAAGGGAACTGAATTTCGGCAACCAGGGCATCGAAGTCGGAATGCCGCGAAACTCACCGAGTCAAAGCGTTTCGCCGTTTGTGGAAGAAGTCTGATGTAGAACAAGTAGTAGAAGCATCCAAGCTCAAGTGGGTCACCAGAAATTCAAAGGCAACTGATTTTCGGCAAACGGGGAATCGAAGTCGGAATGCCGCGAAATTCACCGAGTCAAAGCGTTTCCCCGTTTGCGGAAGAAGTCTGATGTAGAACAAGTAACAGAAGCATACATGCTCAAGAGGGATCACCAGAAATTCAAAGGCAACTGAATTTCGACAAACGGGGAATCGAAGGCGGAATGAGGTGAAATTCACCGAGTCAAAGCGTTTCCCCGTTTGCGGAAGAAGTCTGATGTAGAACAAGTAGCAGAAGCATACATGCTCAAGAGGGGTCACCCGAAATTCATAGGGAACTGAATTTTGGCAACCGGGGCATCGAAGTCGGAATGCTAGGAAACTCACCCAGTCAAAGCGTTTCGCCATTTGCAGAAGAAGTCTGATTTAGAAGAAGGAGCAGAAGCATACATGCTCAAGAGGGATCACCAGAAATTCAAAGGGAACTGAATTTCGGCAACCAGGGCATCGAAGTCGGAATGCCGCGAAACTCACCGAGTCAAAGCGTTTCGCCGTTTGTGGAAGAAGTCTGATGTAGAACAAGTAGTAGAAGCATCCAAGCTCAAGTGGGTCACTAGAAATTCAAAGGCAACTGAATTTCGGCAACCGGGGCATCGAAGTCGGAATGCTGGGAAATTCACGGAGTCAAAGCGTTTCCCCGTTTGCGGAAGAAGTCTGATGTAGAACAAGTAGCCGAAGCATACATGCTCAAGAGGGGTCACCCGAAATTCAAAGGCAACTGAATTTCGGCAACCGGGGAATCGAAGTCGGAATGCCGCGAAATTCACCGAGTCAAAGCATTTGCCTGTTTGCGGAAGAAGCCTGATGTAGAACAAGTAGCCGAAGCATACATGCTCAAGAGGGATCACCAGAAATTCAAAGGCAACTGATTTTCGGCAAACGGGGAATCGAAGTCGGAATGCCGGGAAAAACTCACCCAGTCAAAGCGTTTCGCCATTTGCAGAAGAAGTCTGATTTAGAAGAAGGAGCAGAAGCATACATGCTCAAGAGGGATCACCAGAAATTCAAAGGCAATTGAATTTCAGCAACCGGGGCATCGAACTCGGAATGCCGCGAAACTCACCGAGTCAAAGCATTTCGCCGTTTGTGGAAGAAGTCTGATGTAGAACAAGTAGTAGAAGCATCCAAGCTCAAGTGGGTCACCAGAAATTCAAAGGCAACTTATTTTCGGCAAACGGGGAATCGAAGTCGGAATACCAGGAAACTCACCCAGTCAAAGCGTTTCGCCATTTGCAGAAGAAGTCTGATTTAGAAGAAGGAGCAGAAGCATACATGCTCAAGAGGGATCACCAGAAATTCAAAGGGAATTGAATTTCGGCAACCGGGGCATCGAAGTCGGAATGCCAGGAAACTCACCCAGTCAAAGCGTTTCGCCATTTGCAGAAGAAGTCTGATTTAGAAGAAGGAGCAGAAGCATACATGCTTAGAAGAAGTAGCCGAAGCATACATGCTCAAGAGGGGTCACCCGAAATTCAAAGGCAACTGAATTTCGGCAACCGGGGAATCGAAGTCGGAATGCCGCGAAATTCACCGAGTCAAAGCATTTGCCTGTTTGCGGAAGAAGTCTGATGTAGAACAAGTAGCCGAAGCATACATGCTCAAGAGGGATCACCAGAAATTCAAAGGCAACTGATTTTCGGCAAACGGGGAATCGAAGTCGGAATGCAGCGAAATTCACCGAGTCAAAGCGTTTCCCCGATTGCGGAAGAAGTCTGATGTAGAACAAGTAGTAGAAGCATACATGCTCAAGAGGGGTCACCCAAAATTCAAAGGGAACTGAATTTCGGCAACCGGGGCATCGAAGTCGGAATGCCGCGAAACTCACCGAGTCAAAGCGTTTCGCCATTTGCAGAAGAAGTCTGATTTAGAAGAAGGAGCAGAAGCATACATGCTCAAGAGGGATCACCAGAAATTCAAAGGGAACTGAATTTCGGCAACCAGGGCATCGAAGTCGGAATGCCGCGAAACTCACCGAGTCAAAGCGTTTCGCCGTTTGTGGAAGAAGTCTGATGTAGAACAAGTAGTAGAAGCATCCAAGCTCAAGTGGGTCACTAGAAATTCAAAGGCAACTGAATTTCGGCAACCGGGGCATCGAAGTCGGAATGCCAGGAAAATCACCGAGTCAAAGCGTTTCCCCGTTTGCGGAAGAAGTCTGATGTAGAACAAGTAGCCGAAGCATACATGCTCAAGAGGGGTCACCCGAAATTCAAAGGCAACTGAATTTCGGCAACCGGGGAATCGAAGTCGGAATGCCGCGAAATTCACCGAGTCAAAGCATTTGCCTGTTTGCGGAAGAAGCCTGATGTAGAACAAGTAGCCGAAGCATACATGCTCAAGAGGGATCACCAGAAATTCAAAGGCAACTGATTTTCGGCAAACGGGGAATCGAAGTCGGAATGCCGGGAAAAACTCACCCAGTCAAAGCGTTTCGCCATTTGCAGAAGAAGTCTGATTTAGAAGAAGGAGCAGAAGCATACATGCTCAAGAGGGATCACCAGAAATTCAAAGGCAATTGAATTTCAGCAACCGGGGCATCGAACTCGGAATGCCGCGAAACTCACCGAGTCAAAGCATTTCGCCGTTTGTGGAAGAAGTCTGATGTAGAACAAGTAGTAGAAGCATCCAAGCTCAAGTGGGTCACCAGAAATTCAAAGGCAACTTATTTTCGGCAAACGGGGAATCGAAGTCGGAATACCAGGAAACTCACCCAGTCAAAGCGTTTCGCCATTTGCAGAAGAAGTCTGATTTAGAAGAAGGAGCAGAAGCATACATGCTCAAGAGGGATCACCAGAAATTCAAAGGGAATTGAATTTCGGCAACCGGGGCATCGAAGTCGGAATGCCAGGAAACTCACCCAGTCAAAGCGTTTCGCCATTTGCAGAAGAAGTCTGATTTAGAAGAAGGAGCAGAAGCATACATGCTCAAGAGGGATCACCAGAAATTCAAAGGCAACTGAATTTCGGCAACCGGGGCATCGAAGTCGGAATGCCGCGAAACTCACCGAGTCAAAGCATTTCGCCGTTTGTGGAAGAAGTCTGATGTAGAACAAGTAGTAGAAGCATCCAAGCTCAAGTGGGTCACCAGAAATTCAAAGGCAACTGATTTTCGGCAAACGGGGAATCGAAGTCGGAATGCAGCGAAATTCACCGAGTCAAAGCGTTTCCCCGATTGCGGAAGAAGTCTGATGTAGAACAAGTAGTAGAAGCATACATGCTCAAGAGGGGTCACCCAAAATTCAAAGGGAACTGAATTTCGGCAACCGGGGCATCGAAGTCGGAATGCCGCGAAACTCACCCAGTCAAAGCGTTTCCCCATTTGCAGAAGAAGTCTGATTTAGAAGAAGGAGCAGAAGCATACATGCTCAAGAGGGATCACCAGAAATTCAAAGGGAACTGAATTTCGGCAACCAGGGCATCGAAGTCGGAATGCCGCGAAACTCACCGAGTCAAAGCGTTTCGCCGTTTGTGGAAGAAGTCTGATGTAGAACAAGTAGTAGAAGCATCCAAGCTCAAGTGGGTCACTAGAAATTCAAAGGCAACTGAATTTCGGCAACCGGGGCATCGAAGTCGGAATGCCGCGAAATTCACGGAGTCAAAGCGTTTCCCCGTTTGCGGAAGAAGTCTGATGTAGAACAAGTAGCCGAAGCATACATGCTCAAGAGGGGTCACCCGAAATTCAAAGGCAACTGAATTTCGGCAACCGGGGAATCGAAGTCGGAATGCCGCGAAATTCACCGAGTCAAAGCATTTGCCTGTTTGCGGAAGAAGCCTCATGTAGAACAAGTAGCCGAAGCATACATGCTCAAGAGGGATCACCAGAAATTCAAAGGCAACTGATTTTCGGCAAACGGGGAATCGAAGTCGGAATGCCGGGAAAAACTCACCCAGTCAAAGCGTTTCGCCATTTGCAGAAGAAGTCTGATTTAGAAGAAGGAGCAGAAGCATACATGCTCAAGAGGGATCACCAGAAATTCAAAGGCAATTGAATTTCAGCAACCGGGGCATCGAACTCGGAATGCCGCGAAACTCACCGAGTCAAAGCATTTCGCCGTTTGTGGAAGAAGTCTGATGTAGAACAAGTAGTAGAAGCATCCAAGCTCAAGTGGGTCACCAGAAATTCAAAGGCAACTTATTTTCGGCAAACGGGGAATCGAAGTCGGAATACCAGGAAACTCACCCAGTCAAAGCGTTTCGCCATTTGCAGAAGAAGTCTGATTTAGAAGAAGGAGCAGAAGCATACATGCTCAAGAGGGATCACCAGAAATTCAAAGGGAATTGAATTTCGGCAACCGGGGCATCGAAGTCGGAATGCCAGGAAACTCACCCAGTCAAAGCGTTTCGCCATTTGCAGAAGAAGTCTGATTTAGAAGAAGTAGCCGAAGCATACATGCTCAAGAGGGGTCACCCGAAATTCAAAGGCAACTGAATTTCGGCAACCGGGGAATCGAAGTCGGAATGCCGCGAAATTCACCGAGTCAAAGCATTTGCCTGTTTGCGGAAGAAGTCTGATGTAGAACAAGTAGCCGAAGCATACATGCTCAAGAGGGATCACCAGAAATTCAAAGGCAACTGATTTTCGGCAAACGGGGAATCGAAGTCGGAATGCAGCGAAATTCACCGAGTTAAAGCGTTTCCCCGATTGCGGAAGAAGTCTGATGTAGAACAAGTAGTAGAAGCATACATGCTCAAGAGGGGTCACCCAAAATTCAAAGGGAACTGAATTTCGGCAACCGGGGCATCGAAGTCGGAATGCCGCGAAACTCACCCAGTCAAAGCGTTTCGCCATTTGCAGAAGAAGTCTGATTTAGAAGAAGGAGCAGAAGCATACATGCTCAAGAGGGATCACCAGAAATTCAAAGGGAACTGAATTTCGGCAGCCGGGGCATTGAAATTGGAATTCCGCGAAACTCAACGAGTCAAAACGTTTCGCCGTTTGTGGAAGAAGTCTGATGTAGAACAAGTAGCAGAAGCATCCAAGCTCAACTGGGATCACCAGAAATTCAAAGGCAACTGAATTTCGGCAAACGGGGAATCGATGTCGGAATGCCGCGAAATTCACCGAGTCAAAGCGTTTCCCCGTTTGCGGAAGAAGTCTGATGTAGAACAAGTAGCCGAAGCATACATGCTCAAGAGGGGTCACCCGAAATTCAAAGGCAACTGAATTTCGGCAACCGGGGAATCGGATTCGGAATGCCGCGAAACTCACCGAGTCAAAGCGTTTCCCCGTTTGCGGAAGAAGTCTAATGTAGAACAAGTAGCAGAAGCATACATGCTCAAGAGGGGTCACCCGAAATTCAAAGGGAACTGAATTTCGGCAACCGGGGCATCGAAGTCGGAATGCCGGGAAAAACTCACCCAGTCAAAGCGTTTCGCCATTTGCAGAAGAAGTCTGATTTAGAAGAAGGAGCAGAAGCATACATGCTCAAGAGGGATCACCAGAAATTCAAAGGGAACTGAATTGCGGCAGCCGGGGCATTGAAATTGGAATTCCGCGAAACTCAACGAGTCAAAGCGTTTCGCCGTTTGTGGAAGAAGTCTGATGTAGAATAAGTAGCAGAAGCATCCAAGCTCAACTGGGATCACCAGAAATTCAAAGGCAACTGAATTTCGGCAAACGGGGAATCGATGTCGGAATGCCGCGAAATTCACCGAGTCAAAGCGTTTCCCCGTTTGCGGAAGAAGTCTGATGTAGAACATGTAGCCGAAGCATACATGCTCAAGAGGGGTCACCCGAAATTCAAAGGCAACTGATTTTCGGCAAACAGGGAATCGAAGTCGGAATGCCGCGAAATTCACCGAGTCAAAGCGTTTCGCCGATTGCAGAAGAAGTCTGATGTAGAACAAGTAGCAGAAGCATACATGCTCAAGAGGGATCACCATAAATTCAAAGGGAACTGAATTTCGGCAACCGGGGCATCGAAGTCGAAATGCCGCGATACTCACCTAGTCAAAGCGTTTCGCCATTTGCAGAAGAAGTCTGATTTAGAAGAAGGAGCAGAAGCATACATGCTCAAGAGGGATCACCAGAAATTCAAAGGCAACTGAATTTCGGCAACCGGGGAATCGAAGTCGGAATGCCGCGAAATTCACCGAGTCAAAGCGTTTCCCCGTTTGCGGAAGAAGTCTAATGTAGAACAAGTAGCAGAAGCATACATGCTCAAGAGGGGTCACCCGAAATTCAAAGGGAACTGAATTTCGGCAACCGGGGCATCGAAGTCGGAATGCCGGGAAAAACTCACCCAGTCAAAGCGTTTCGCCATTTGCAGAAGAAGTCTGATTTAGAAGAAGGAGCAGAAGCATACATGCTCAAGAGGGATCACCAGAAATTCAAAGGGAACTGAATTGCGGCAGCCGGGGCATTGAAATTGGAATTCCGCGAAACTCAACGAGTCAAAGCGTTTCGCCGTTTGTGGAAGAAGTCTGATGTAGAATAAGTAGCAGAAGCATCCAAGCTCAACTGGGATCACCAGAAATTCAAAGGCAACTGAATTTCGGCAAACGGGGAATCGATGTCGGAATGCCGCGAAATTCACCGAGTCAAAGCGTTTCCCCGTTTGCGGAAGAAGTCTGATGTAGAACATGTAGCCGAAGCATACATGCTCAAGAGGGGTCACCCGAAATTCAAAGGCAACTGATTTTCGGCAAACAGGGAATCGAAGTCGGAATGCCGCGAAATTCACCGAGTCAAAGCGTTTCGCCGATTGCAGAAGAAGTCTGATGTAGAACAAGTAGCAGAAGCATACATGCTCAAGAGGGATCACCAGAAATTCAAAGGGAACTGAATTTCGGCAACCGGGGCATCGAAGTCGAAATGCCGCGATACTCACCTAGTCAAAGCGTTTCGCCATTTGAAGAAGAAGTCTGATTTAGAAGAAGGAGCAGAAGCATACATGCTCAAGAGGGATCACCAGAAATTCAAAGGCAACTGAATTTCGGCAACCGGGGAATCGAAGTCGGAATGCCGCGAAATTCACCGAGTCAAAGCGTTTCCCCATTTGCGGAAGAAGTCTGATGTACAACAAGTAGCCGAAGTATACATGCTCAAGAGGGAACACCAGAAATTCAAAGGCAACTGATTTTCGGCAAACGGGGAATCGAAGTCGGAATGCCGCGAAATTCACCGAGTCAAAGCATTTCCCCGTTTGCGGAAGAAGTCTGATGTCGAACAAGTAGCAGAAGCATACATGCTCAAGAGGGATCACCAGAAATTCAAAGGCAACTGATTTTCGGCAAACGGGGAATCGAAGTCGGAATGCCGCGAAATTCACCGAGTCAAAGCGTTTCCTTGTTTGCGGAAGAAGTCTGATGTAGAACCAGTAGCAGAAGCATACATGCTCAAGAGGGGTCACCCGAAATTCAAAGGCAACTGAATTTCGGCAACCGGGGAATCGAAGTCGGAATCCCGCGAAATTCACCGAGTCAAAGCGTTTCTCCGTTTGCGGAAGAAGTCTGATGTAGAACAAGTAGCCGAAGCATACATGCTCAAGAGGGATCACCAGAAATTCAAAGGCAACTGATTTTCGGCAAACGGGGAATCGAAGGCGGAATTCCGCGAAATTCACCAAGTCAAAGCGTTTCCCCGTTTGCGGCAGATGTCTGATGTAGAACAAGTAGCAGAAGCATACATGCTCAAGAGGGGCCACCCGAAATTCAAAGGCAACTGAATTTCGGCAAACGGGGAATCGAAGTCGGAATGCCGCGAAATTCACCGAGTCAAAGCGTTTCCCCGTTTGCGGAAGAAGTCTGGTGTAGAACAAGTAGCAGAAGCATACATGCTCAAGAGGGATCACCAGAAATTCAAAGGCAACTGAATTTCGGCAAACGGGGAATCGAAGGCGGAATGAGGTGAAATTCACCGAGTCAAAGCGTTTCCCCGTTTGCGGAAGAAGTCTGATGTAGAACAAGTAGCAGAAGCATACATGCTCAAGAGGGGTCACCCGAAATTCAAAGGGAACTGATTTTCGGCAACCGGGGCATCGAAGTCGGAATGCCGGGAAACTCACCCAGTCAAAGCGTTTCGCCATTTGCAGAAGAAGTCTGATTTAGAAGAAGGAGTAGAAGCTTACATGCTCAAGAGGGATCACCAGAAATTCAAAGGCAACTGAATTTCGACAAACGGGGAATCGAAGTCGGAATGCCGTGAAATTCACCGAGTCAAAGCGTTTCCCCGATTGCGGAAGAAGTCTGATGTAGAACAAGTAGTAGAAGCATACATGCTCAAGAGGGATCACCAGAAATTCAAAGGGAATTGAATTTCGGCAACCGGGGCATCGAAGTCGGAATGCCAGGAAACTCACCTAGTCAAAGCGTTTCGCCATTTGCAGAAGAAGTCTGATTTAGAAGAAGGAGCAGAAGCATACATGCTCAAGAGGGATCACCAGAAATTCAAAGGGAACTGAATTTCGGCAACCAGGGCATCGAAGTCGGAATGTCGCGAGACTCACCGAGTCAAAGCGTTTCGCCGTTTGTGGAAGAAGTCTGATGTAGAACAAGTAGTAGAAGCATCCAAGCTCAAGTGGGTCACCAGAAATTCAAAGGCAACTGAATTTCGGCAACCGGGGCATCGAAGTCGGAATGCTGGGAAATTCACGGAGTCAAAGCGTTTCCCCGTTTGCGGAAGAAGTCTGATGTAGAACAAGTAGCCGAAGCATACATGCTCAAGAGGGGTCACCCGAAATTCAAAGGCAACTGAATTTCGGCAACCGGGGAATCGAAGTCGGAATGCCGCAAAATTCACCGAGTCAAAGCATTTGCCTGTTTGCGGAAGAAGTCTGATGTAGAACAAGTAGCCGAAGCATACATGCTGAAGAGGGATCACCAGAAATTCAAAGGCAACTGATTTTCGGCAAACGGGGAATCGAAGTCGGAATGCCGCGAAATTCACCGAGTCAAAGCGTTTCCCCGATTGCGGAAGAAGTCTGATGTAGAACAAGTAGTAGAAGCATACATGCTCAAGAGGGGTCACCCAAAATTCAAAGGGAACTGAATTTCGGCAACCGGGGCATCGAAGTCGGAATGCCGCGAAACTCACCCAGTCAAAGCGTTTCGCCATTTGCAGAAGAAGTCTGATTTAGAAGAAGGAGCAGAAGCATACATGCTCAAGAGGGATCACCAGAAATTCAAAGGGAACTGAATTTCGGCAGCCGGGGCATTGAAATTGGAATTCCGCGAAACTCAACGAGTCAAAGCGTTTCGCCGTTTGTGGAAGAAGTCTGATGTAGAACAAGTAGCAGAAGCATCCAAGCTCAACTGGGATCACCAGAAATTCAAAGGCAACTGAATTTCGGCAAACAGGGAATCGAAGTCGGAATGCCGCGAAATTCACCGAGTCAAAGCGTTTCCCCGTTTGCGGAAGAAGTCTGATGTAGAACAAGTAGCCGAAGCATACATGCTCAAGAGGGGTCACCCGAAATTCAAAGGCAACTGAATTTCGGCAACCGGGGAATCAAATTCGGAATGCCGCGAAACTCACCGAGTCAAAGCGTTTCCCCGTTTGCGGAAGAAGTCTAATGTAGAACAAGTAGCAGAAGCATACATGCTCAAGAGGGGTCACCCGAAATTCAAAGGGAACTGAATTTCGGCAACCGGGGCATCGAAGTCGGAATGCCGGGAAAAACTCACCCAGTCAAAGCGTTTCGCCATTTGCAGAAGAAGTCTGATTTAGAAGAAGGAGCAGAAGCATACATGCTCAAGAGGGATCACCAGAAATTCAAAGGCAACTGAATTTCGGCAAACGGGGAATCGAAGTCGGAATGCCGCGAAATTCATCGAGTCAAAGCGTTTCCCCGTTTGCGGAAGAAGTCTGATGTAGAACAAGTAGCAGAAGCATACATGCTCAAGAGGGGTCACCAAAATTCAAAGGCAACTGAATTTCGGCAAACGGGGAATCGAAGTCGGAATGCCGCGAAATTCACCGAGTCAAAGCGTTTCCCCGTTTGCGGAAGAAGTCTGATGTAGAACAAGTAGCAGAAGCATACATGCTCAAGAGGGATCACCAGAAATTCAAAGGGAACTGAATTTCGGCAACCGGGGCATCGAAGTCGAAATGCCGCGATACTCACCTAGTCAAAGCGTTTCGCCATTTGCAGAAGAAGTCTGATTTAGAAGAAGGAGCAGAAGCATACATGCTCAAGAGGGATCACCAGAAATTCAAAGGCAACTGAATTTCGGCAACCGGGGAATCGAACTCGGAATGCCGCGAAATTCACCGAGTCAAAGCGTTTCCCCATTTGCGGAAGAAGTCTGATGTACAACAAGTAGCCGAAGTATACATGCTCAAGAGGGAACACCAGAAATTCAAAGGCAACTGATTTTCGGGAAACGGGGAATCGAAGTCGGAATGCCGCGAAATTCACCGAGGCAAAGCATTTCCCCGTTTGCGGAAGAAGTCTGATGTAGAACCAGTAGCCGAAGCATACATGCTCAAGAGGGGTCACCCGAATTTCAAAGGCAACTAAATTTCGGCAACCGGGGAATCGAAGTCGGAATCCCGCGAAATTCACCGAGTCAAAGCGTTTCCCCATTTGCGGAAGAAGTCTGATGTACAACAAGTAGCCGAAGTATACATGCTCAAGAGGGAACACCAGAAATTCAAAGGCAACTGAATTTCGGCAAACGGGGAATCGAAGTCGGAATGCCGCGAAATTCACCGAGTCAAAGCGTTTCCCCATTTGCGGAAGAAGTCTGATGTACAACAAGTAGCCGAAGTATACACGCTCAAGAGGAAACACCAGAAATTCAAAGGCAACTGATTTTCGGCAAACGGGGAATCGAAGTCGGAATGCCGCGAAATTCACCGAGTCAAAGCTTTCCCCGTTTGCGGAAGAAGTCTGATGTCGAACAAGTAGCAGAAGCATACATGCTCAAGAGGGATCACCAGAAATTCAAAGGCAACTGATTTTCGGCAAACGGGGAATCGAAGTCGGAATGCCGCGAAATTCACCGAGTCAAAGCGTTTCCTTGTTTGCGGAAGAAGTCTGATGTAGAACCAGTAGCAGAAGCATACATGCTCAAGAGGGGTCACCCGAAATTCAAAGGCAACTGAATTTCGGCAACCGGGGAATCGAAGTCGGAATCCCGCGAAATTCACCGAGTCAAAGCGTTTCTCCGTTTGCGGAAGAAGTCTGATGTAGAACAAGTAGCCGAAGCATACATGCTCAAGAGGGATCACCAGAAATTCAAAGGCAACTGATTTTCGGCAAACGGGGAATCGAAGGCGGAATTCCGCGAAATTCACCAAGTCAAAGCGTTTCCCCGTTTGCGGCAGATGTCTGATGTAGAACAAGTAGCAGAAGCATACATGCTCAAGAGGGGCCACCCGAAATTCAAAGGCAACTGAATTTCGGCAAACGGGGAATCGAAGTCGGAATGCCGCGAAATTCACCGAGTCAAAGCGTTTCCCCGTTTGCGGAAGAAGTCTGGTGTAGAACAAGTAGCAGAAGCATACATGCTCAAGAGGGATCACCAGAAATTCAAAGGCAACTGAATTTCGGCAAACGGGGAATCGAAGGCGGAATGAGGTGAAATTCACCGAGTCAAAGCGTTTCCCCGTTTGCGGAAGAAGTCTGATGTAGAACAAGTAGCAGAAGCATACATGCTCAAGAGGGGTCACCCGAAATTCAAAGGGAACTGATTTTCGGCAACCGGGGCATCGAAGTCGGAATGCCGGGAAACTCACCCAGTCAAAGCGTTTCGCCATTTGCAGAAGAAGTCTGATTTAGAAGAAGGAGTAGAAGCTTACATGCTCAAGAGGGATCACCAGAAATTCAAAGGCAACTGAATTTCGGCAAACGGGGAATCGAAGTCGGAATGCCGCGAAATTCACCGAGTCAAAGCGTTTCCCCGATTGCGGAAGAAGTCTGATGTAGAACAAGTAGTAGAAGCATACATGCTCAAGAGGGGTCACCCGAAATTCAAAGGGAACTGAATTTCGGCAACCGGGGCATCGAAGTCGGAATGCCATGAAACTCACCCAGTCAAAGCGTTTCGCCATTTGCAGAAGAAGTCTGATTTAGAAGAAGGAGCAGAAGCATACATGCTCAAGAGGGATCACCAGAAATTCAAAGGGAATTGAATTTCGGCAACCGGGGCATCGAAGTCGGAATGCCAGGAAACTCACCCAGTCAAAGCGTTTCGCCATTTGCAGAAGAAGTCTGATTTAGAAGAAGGAGCAGAAGCATACATGCTCAAGAGGTATCACCAGAAATTCAAAGGGAACTGAATTTCGGCAACCAGGGCATCGAAGTCGGAATGCCGCGGGACTCACCGAGTCAAAGCGTTTCGCCGTTTGTGGAAGAAGTCTGATGTAGAACAAGTAGTAGAAGCATCCAAGCTCAAGTGGGTCACCAGAAATTCAAAGGCAACTGAATTTCGGCAACCGGGGCATCGAAGTCGGAATGCTGGGAAATTCACGGAGTCAAAGCGTTTCCCCGTTTGCGGAAGAAGTCTGATGTAGAACAAGTAGCCGAAGCATACATGCTCAAGAGGGGTCACCCGAAATTCAAAGGCAACTGAATTTCGGCAACCGGGGAATCGAAGTCGGAATGCCGCAAAATTCACCGAGTCAAAGCATTTGCCTGTTTGCGGAAGAAGTCTGATGTAGAACAAGTAGCCGAAGCATACATGCTCAAGAGGGATCACCAGAAATTCAAAGGCAACTGATTTTCGGCAAACGGGGAATCGAAGTCGGAATGCCGCGAAATTCACCGAGTCAAAGCGTTTCCCCGATTGCGGAAGAAGTCTGATGTAGAACAAGTAGTAGAAGCATACATGCTCAAGAGGGGTCACCCAAAATTCAAAGGGAACTGAATTTCGGCAACCGGGGCATCGAAGTCGGAATGCCGCGAAACTCACCCAGTCAAAGCGTTTCGCCATTTGCAGAAGAAGTCTTATTTAGAAGAAGGAGCAGAAGCATACATGCTCAAGAGGGATCACCAGAAATTCAAAGGGAACTGAATTTCGGCAGCCGGGGCATTGAAATTGGAATTCCGCGAAACTCAACGAGTCAAAGCGTTTCGCCATTTGTGGAAGAAGTCTGATGTAGAACAAGTAGCAGAAGCATCCAAGCTCAACTGGGATCACCAGAAATTCAAAGGCAACTGAATTTCGGCAAACAGGGAATCGAAGTCGGAATGCCGCGAAATTCACCGAGTCAAAGCGTTTCCCCGTTTGCGGAAGAAGTCTGATGTAGAACAAGTAGCCGAAGCATACATGCTCAAGAGGGGTCACCCGAAATTCAAAGGCAACTGAATTTCGGCAACCGGGGAATCGAATTCGGAATGCCGCGAAACTCACCGAGTCAAAGCGTTTCCCCGTTTGCGGAAGAAGTCTAATGTAGAACAAGTAGCAGAAGCATACATGCTCAAGAGGGGTCACCCGAAATTCAAAGGGAACTGAATTTCGGCAACCGGGGCATCGAAGTCGGAATGCCGGGAAAAACTCACCCAGTCAAAGCGTTTCGCCATTTGCAGAAGAAGTCTGATTTAGAAGAAGGAGCAGAAGCATACATGCTCAAGAGGGATCACCAGAAATTCAAAGGCAACTGAATTTCGGCAAACGGGGAATCGAAGTCGGAATGCCGCGAAATTCATCGAGTCAAAGCGTTTCCCCGTTTGCGGAAGAAGTCTGATGTAGAACAAGTAGCAGAAGCATACATGCTCAAGAGGGGTCACCAAAATTCAAAGGCAACTGAATTTCGGCAAACGGGGAATCGAAGTCGGAATGCCGCGAAATTCACCGAGTCAAAGCGTTTCCACGTTTACGGAAGAAGTCTGATGTAGAACAAGTAGCAGAAGCATACATGCTCAAGAGGGATCACCAGAAATTCAAAGGGAACTGAATTTCGGCAACCGGGGCATCGAAGTCGAAATGCCGCGATACTCACCTAGTCAAAGCGTTTCGCCATTTGCAGAAGAAGTCTGATTTAGAAGAAGGAGCAGAAGCATACATGCTCAAGAGGGAACACCCGAAATTCAAAGGGAACTGAATTTCGGCAACCGAGGAATCGAAGTCGGAATGCCGGGAAAAACTCACCCAGTCAAAGCGTTTCGCCATTTGCAGAAGAAGTCTGATTTAGAAGAAGGAGCAGAAGCATACATGCTCAAGAGGGATCACCAGAAATTCAAAGGCAACTGATTTTCGGCAAACGGGGAATCGAAGGCGGAATTCCGCGAAATTCACCGAGTCAAAGCATTTCCCCGTTGGCGGAAGAAGTCTGATGTAGAACAAGTAGCCGAAGCATCCATGCTCAAGAGGGATCACCAGAAATTCAAAGGCAACTGATTTTCGGCAAACGAGGAATCGAAGTCGGAATGCCGCGAAATTCACCGAGTCAAAGCGTTTCCCTGTTTGCGAAGGAAGTCTGATGTAGAACCAGTAGCAGAAGCATACATGCTCAAGAGGGGTCACCAGAAATTCAAAGGCAACTGATTTTCGGCAAACGGGGAATCGAAGTCGGAATGCCGCGAAATTCACCGAGTCAAAGCGTTTCCCCGATTGCGGAAGAAGTCTGATGTAGAACAAGTAGCAGAAGCATACATGCTCAAGAGGGATCACCAGAAATTCAAAGGCAACTGAATTTCGGCAAACAGGGAATCGAAGGCGGAATGAGATGAAATTCACCGAGTCAAAGCGTTTCCCCGTTTGCAGAAGAAGTCTGATGTAGAACAAGTAGCAGAAGCATACATGCTCAAGAGGGGTCACCCGAAATTCAAATGGAACTGAATTTCGGCAACCGGGGCATCGAAGTCGGAATGCCGGGAAACTCACCCAGTCAAAGCGTTTCGCCATTTGCAGAAGAAGTCTGATTTAGAAGAAGGAGTAGAAGCTTACATGCTCAAGAGGGATCACCAGAAATTCAAAGGCAACTGAATTTCGGCAAACGGGGAATCGAAGTCGGAATGCCGCGAAATTCACGAGTCAAAGCGTTTCCCCATTTGCGGAAGAAGTCTGATGTAGAACAAGTAGCCGAAGGATACATGCTCAAGAGGGAACACCAGAAATTCAAAGGCAACTGATTTTCGGCAAACGGGGAATCGAAGTCGGAATGCCGCGAAATTCACCCAGTCAAAGCCTTTCCCCGTTGGCGGAAGAAGTCTGATGTAGAACAAGTAGCCGAAGCATCCATGCTCAAGAGGGATCACCAGAAATTCAAAGGCAACTGATTTTCGGCAAACGGGGAATCGAAGTCGGAATGCCGCGAAATTCACCGAGTCAAAGCGTTTCCTTGTTTGCGGAAGAAGTCTGATGTAGAACCAGTAGCAGTAGCATACATGCTCAAGAGGGGTCACCCGAAATTCAAAGGCAACTGAATTTCGGCAAACGGGGAATCGAAGTCGGAATCCCGCGAAATTCACCGAGTCAAAGCGTTTCCCCGTTTGCGGAAGAAGTCTGATGTAGAAAAAGTAGCAGAAGCATACATGCTCAAGAGGGATCACCCGAAATTCAAAGGCAACTGAATTTCGGCAAACGGGGAATCGAAGGCGGAATGAGGTGAAATTCACCGAGTCAAAGCGTTTCCCCGTTTGCGGAAGAAGTCTGATGTAGAACAAGTAGCAGAAGCATACATGCTCAAGAGGGATCACCAGAAATTCAAAGGCAACTGAATTTCGGCAAACGGGGAATCGAAGTCGGAATGCCGCGAAATTCACTGAGTCAAAGCATTTGCCTGTTTGCGGAAGAAGTCTGATGTAGAACAAGTAGCCGAAGCATACATGCTCAAGAGGGGTCACCAAAATTCAAAGGGAACTGAATTTCGGCAACCGGGGCATCGAAGTCGGAATGCCAGGAAACTCACCCACTCAAAGCGTTTCGCCATTTGCAGAAGAAGTCTGATTTAGAAGAAGGAGCAGAAGCATACATGCTCAAGAGGGATCACCAGAAATTCAAAGGCAACTGAATTGCGGCAAACGGGGAATCGAAGGCGGAATGAGGTGAAATTCACCGAGTCAAAGCATTTCCCCGTTTGCGGAAGAAGTCTGATGTAGAACAAGTAGCAGAAGCATACATGCTCAAGAGGGGTCACCCGAAATTCAAAGGGAACTGAATTTCGGCAACCGGGGCATCGAAGTCGGAATGCCAGGAAACTCACCCAGTCAAAGCGTTTCGCCATTTGCAGAAGAAGTCTGATTTAGAGGAAGGAGCAGAAGCATACATGCTCAAGAGGGATCACCAGAAATTCAAAGGCAACTGATTTTCGGCAAACGGGGAATCGAAGGCGGAATTCCGCGAAATTCACCGAGTCAAAGCATTTCCCCGTTGGCGGAAGAAGTCTGATGTAGAACAAGTAGCCGAAGCATCCATGCTCAAGAGGGATCACCAGAAATTCAAAGGCAACTGATTTTCGGCAAACGAGGAATCGAAGTCGGAATGCCGCGAAATTCACCGAGTCAAAGCGTTTCCCTGTTTGCGAAGGAAGTCTGATGTAGAACCAGTAGCAGAAGCATACATGCTCAAGAGGGGTCACCAGAAATTCAAAGGCAACTGATTTTCGGCAAACGGGGAATCGAAGTCGGAATGCCGCGAAATTCACCGAGTCAAAGCGTTTCCCCGATTGCGGAAGAAGTCTGATGTAGAACAAGTAGCAGAAGCATACATGCTCAAGAGGGATCACCAGAAATTCAAAGGCAACTGAATTTCGGCAAACAGGGAATCGAAGGCGGAATGAGATGAAATTCACCGAGTCAAAGCGTTTCCCCGTTTGCAGAAGAAGTCTGATGTAGAACAAGTAGCAGAAGCATACATGCTCAAGAGGGGTCACCCGAAATTCAAATGGAACTGAATTTCGGCAACCGGGGCATCGAAGTCGGAATGCCGGGAAACTCACCCAGTCAAAGCGTTTCGCCATTTGCAGAAGAAGTCTGATTTAGAAGAAGGAGTAGAAGCTTACATGCTCAAGAGGGATCACCAGAAATTCAAAGGCAACTGAATTTCGGCAAACGGGGAATCGAAGTCGGAATGCCGCGAAATTCACGAGTCAAAGCGTTTCCCCATTTGCGGAAGAAGTCTGATGTAGAACAAGTAGCCGAAGGATACATGCTCAAGAGGGAACACCAGAAATTCAAAGGCAACTGATTTTCGGCAAACGGGGAATCGAAGTCGGAATGCCGCGAAATTCACCCAGTCAAAGCCTTTCCCCGTTGGCGGAAGAAGTCTGATGTAGAACAAGTAGCCGAAGCATCCATGCTCAAGAGGGATCACCAGAAATTCAAAGGCAACTGATTTTCGGCAAACGGGGAATCGAAGTCGGAATGCCGCGAAATTCACCGAGTCAAAGCGTTTCCCTGTTTGCGAAGGAAGTCTGATGTAGAACCATTAGCAGAAGCATACATGCTCAAGATGGGTCACCAGAAATTCAAAGGCAACTGAATTTCGGCAAACAGGGAATCGAAGTCGGAATGCCGCGAAATTCACCGAGTCAAAGCGTTTCCCCGTTTGCGGAAGAAGTCTGATGTAGAACAAGTAGCCGAAGCATACATGCTCAAGAGGGATCACCAGAAATTCAAAGGCAACTGATTTTCGGCAAACGGGGAATCGAAGTCGGAATGCCGCGAAATTCACCGAGTCAAAGCCTTTCCCCGTTGGCGGAAGAAGTCTGATGTAGAACAAGTAGCCGAAGCATCCATGCTCAAGAGGGATCACCAGAAATTCAAAGGCAACTGATTTTCGGCAAACGGGGAATCGAAGTCGGAATGCCGCGAAATTCACCGAGTCAAAGCGTTTCCCTGTTTGCGAAGGAAGTCTGATGTAGAACCATTAGCAGAAGCATACATGCTCAAGAGGGGTCACCAGAAATTCAAAGGCAACTGAATTTCGGCAAACGGGGAATTGAAGTCGAAATGCCGCGAAATTCACCGAGTCAAAGCGTTTCCCCGTTTGCGGAAGAAGTCTGATGTAGAACAAGTAGCCGAAGCATACATGCTCAAGAGGGATCACCAGAAATTCAAAGGCAACTGATTTTCGGCAAACGGGGAATCGAAGGCGGAATGCCGTGTAATTTACCGAGTCAAAGCATTTCCCCGTTGGCATAAGAAGTCTGATGTAGAACAAGTAGCCGAAGCATCCATGCTCAAGAGGGATCACCAGAAATTCAAAGGCAACTGATTTTCGGCAAACGGGGAATCGAAGTCGGAATGCCGCGAAATTCACCGAGTCAAAGCGTTTCCCTGTTTGCGAAGGAAGTCTGATGTAGAACCAGTAGCAGAAGCATACATGCTCAAGAGGGGTCACCAGAAATTCAAAGGCAACTGATTTTCGGCAAACGGGGAATCGAAGTCGGAATGCCGCGAAATTCACCGAGTCAAAGCGTTTCCCCGATTGCGGAAGAAGTCTGATGTAGAACAAGTAGCAGAAGCATACATGCTCAAGAGGGATCACCAGAAATTCAAAGGCAACTGAATTTCGGCAAACAGGGAATCGAAGGCGGAATGAGGTGAACTTCACCGAGTCAAAGCGTTTCCCCGTTTGCGGAAGAAGTCTGATGTAGAACAAGTAGCAGAAGCATACATGCTCAAGAGGGGTCACCCGAAATTCAAATGGAACTGAATTTCGGCAACCGGGGCATCGAAGTCGGAATGCCGGGAAACTCACCCAGTCAAAGCGTTTCGCCATTTGCAGAAGAAGTCTGATTTAGAAGAAGGAGTAGAAGCTTACATGCTCAAGAGGGATCACCAGAAATTCAAAGGCAACTGAATTTCGGCAAACGGGGAATCGAAGTCGGAATGCCGCGAAATTCACCGAGTCAAAGCGTTTCCCCATTTGCGGAAGAAGTCTGATGTAGAACAAGTAGCCGAAGGATACATGCTCAAGAGGGAACACCAGAAATTCAAAGGCAACTGATTTTCGGCAAACGGGGAATCGAAGTCGGAATGCCGCGAAATTCACCGAGTCAAAGCCTTTCCCCGTTGGCGGAAGAAGTCTGATGTAGAACAAGTAGCCGAAGCATCCATGCTCAAGAGGGATCACCAGAAATTCAAAGGCAACTGATTTTCGGCAAACGGGGAATCGAAGTCGGAATGCCGCGAAATTCACCGAGTCAAAGCGTTTCCCTGTTTGCGAAGGAAGTCTGATGTAGAACCAGTAGCAGAAGCATACATGCTCAAGAGGGGTCACCAGAAATTCAAAGGCAACTGATTTTCGGCAAACGGGGAATCGAAGTCGGAATGCCGCGAAATTCACCGAGTCAAAGCGTTTCGCCGATTGCAGAAGAGGTCTGATGTAGAACAAGTAGCAGAAGCATACATGCTCAAGAGGGGTCACCCAAAATTCAAAGGGAACTGAATTTCGGCAACCGGGGCATCGAAGTCGGAATGCCGCGAAACTCACCCAGTCAAAGCGTTTCGCCATTTGCAGAAGAAGTCTGATTTAGAAGAAGGAGCAGAAGCATACATGCTCAAGAGGGATCACCAGAAATTCAAAGGGAACTGAATTTCAGCAGCCGGGGCATTTAAATTGGAATTCCGCGAAACTCAACGAGTCAAAGCGTTTCCCCGTTTGGGGAAGAAGTCTGATGTAGAACAAGTAGCAGAAGCATACATGCTCAAGAGGGATCACCAGAAATTCAAAGGCAACTGAATTTCGGCAAACGGGGAATCGAAGTCGGAATGCCGCGAAATTCACCGAGTCAAAGCGTTTCCCCGTTTGGGGAAGAAGTCTGATGTAGAACAAGTAGCAGAAGCATACATGCTCAAGAGGGATCACCAGAAATTCAAAGGCAACTGAATTTCGGCAACCGGGGAATCGAAGTCGGAATGCCGTGAAATTCACCGAGTCAAAGCGTTTCCCCGTTTGCGGAAGAAGTCTGATGTAGAACAAGTAGCAGAAGCATACATGCTCAAGAGGGGTCACCCGAAATTCAAAGGGAACTGAATTTCGGCAAACGGGGCATCGAAGTCGGAATGCCGCGAAACTCACCCAGTCAAAGAGTTTTGCCATTTGCAGAAGAAGTCTTATTTAGAAGAAGGAGCAGAAGCATACATGCTCAAGAGGGATCACTAGAAATTCAAAGGCAACTGAATTTCGGCAAAGAGGGAATCGAAGTCGGAATGCCGCGAAATTCACCGAGTCAAAGCGTTTCCCCATTTGCGGAAGAAGTCTGATGTAGAACAAGTAGCCGAAGCATACATGCTTAAGAGGGATCACCAGAAATTCAAAGGCAACTAATTTTCGGCAAACGGGGAATCGAAGTCGGAATGCCGCGAAATTCACCGAGTCAAAGCGTTTCCCCGATTGCGGAAGAAGTCTGATGTAGAACAAGTAGCAGAAGCATACATGCTCAAGAGGGGTCACCCAAAATTGAAAGGGAACTGAATTTCGGCAACCGGGGCATCGAAGTCGGAATGCCGCGAAACTCACCCAGTCAAAGCGTTTCGCCATTTGCAGAAGAAGTCTGATTTAGAAGAAGGAGCAGAAGCATACATGCTCAAGAGGGATCACCCGAAATTCAAAGGCAACTGAATTTCGGCAAACGGGGAATCGAAGTCGGAATGCCGCGAAATTCACCGAGTCAAAGCATTTCCCCGTTTGCGGAAGAAGTCTGATGTAGAACAAGTAGCAGAAGCATACATGCTCAAGAGGGATCACCAGAAATTCAAAGGCAACTGATTTTCGGCAAACGGGGAATCGAAGTCGGAATGCCGCGAAATTCACCGAGTCAAAGCGTTTCCCTGTTTGCGGAAGAAGTCTGATGTAGAACCAGTAGCAGAAGCATACATGCTCAAGAGGGGTCACCCGAAATTCAAAGGCAACTGAATTTCGGCAACTGGGGAATCGAAGTCGGAATGCCGCGAAATTCACCGAGTCAAAGTGTTTCCCCGTTTGCGGAAGAAGTCTGATGTAGAACAAGTAGCCGAAGCATACATGCTCAAGAGGGATCACTAGAAATTCAAAGGCAACTGATTTTTGGCAAACGGGGAATCGAAGGCGGAATGCCGCGAAATTCACCGAGTCAAAGCGTTTCCCCGTTTGCGGAAGAAGTTTGATGTAGAACAAGTAGCAGAAGCATACATGCTCAAGAGGGGTCACCCGAAATTCAAACGCAACTGAAGTTCGGTAACCGGGGAATCGAACTCGGAATCCCGCGAAATTCACCGAGTCAAAGCGTTTCTCCGTTTGCGGAAGAAGTCTGATGTAGAACAAGTAGCCGAAGCATACATGCTCAAGAGGGATCACCAGAAATTCAAAGGCAACTGATTTTCGGCAAACGAGGAATCGAAGGCGGAATGCCGCGAAATTCACCGAGTCAAAGCGTTTCCTCGTTTGTGGAAGAAGTCTGATGTAGAACAACTAGCAGAAGCATACATGCTCAAGAGGGGTCACCCGAAATTCAAAGGGAACTGAATTTCGGGAACCGGGGCATCGAAGTCGGAATGCCAGGAAACTCACCCAGTCAAAGCGTTTCGCCATTTGCAGAAGAAGTCTGATTTAGAAGAAGGAGCAGAAGCATACATGCTCAAGAGGGATCACTAGAAATTCAAAGGCAACTGAATTTCGGCAACCGGGGAATCGAAGTCGGAATGCCGTGAAAGTCACCGAGTCAAAGCGTTTCCCCATTTGCGGAAGAAGTCTGATGTAGAACAAGTAGCCGAAGTATGCATGCTCAAGAGGGATCACCAGAAATTCAAAGGCAACTGATTTTCGGCAAACGGGGAATCGAAGTCGGAATGCCGCGAAATTCACCGAGTCAAAGCGTTTCCCTGTTTGCGGAAGAAGTCTGATGTCGAACCAGTAGCAGAAGCATACATGCTCAAGAGGGGTCAACCGAAATTCAAAGGCAACTGAATTTCGGCAACCGGGGAATCGAAGTCGGAATGCCGCGAAATTCACCGAGTCGAAGCGTTTCCCCATTTGCGGAAGAAGTCTGATGTAGAACAAGTAGCCGAAGTATGCATGCTCAAGAGGGATCACCAGAAATTCAAAGGCAACTGATTTTCGGCAAACGGGGAATCGAAGGCGGAATGCCGTGAAATTTACCGAGTCAAAGCGTTTCCCCGATTGCGGAAGAACACTGATGTAGAACATGTAGCAGAAGCATACATGCTCAAGAGGGGTCACTCGAAATTCAAAGGCAACTGAATTTCAGCAAATTGGGAATCGAAGTCGGAATGCCGCGAAATTCACCGAGTCAAAGTGTTTCCTCGTTTGTGGAAGAAGTCTGATGTAGAACAACTAGCAGAAGCATACATGCTCAAGAGGGGTCACCCGAAATTCAAAGGGAACTGAATTTCGGCAACCGGGGCATCGAAGTCGGAATGCCAGGAAACTCACCCAGTCAAAGCGTTTCGCCATTTGCAGAAGAAGTCTGATTTAGAAGAAGGAGCAGAAGCATACATGCTCAAGAGGGATCACTAGAAATTCAAAGGCAACTGAATTTCGGCAACCGGGGAATCGAAGTCGGAATGCCGTGAAAGTCACCGAGTCAAAGCGTTTCCCCATTTGCGGAAGAAGTCTGATGTAGAACAAGTAGCCGAAGTATGCATGCTCAAGAGGGATCACCAGAAATTCAAAGGCAACTGATTTTCGGCAAACGGGGAATCGAAGGCGGAATGCCGTGAAATTTACCGAGTCAAAGCGTTTCCCCGATTGCGGAAGAACACTGATGTAGAACATGTAGCAGAAGCATACATGCTCAAGAGGGGTCACTCGAAATTCAAAGGCAACTGAATTTCAGCAAATTGGGAATCGAAGTCGGAATGCCGCGAAATTCACCGAGTCAAAGCGTTTCCCCGTTTGCGGAAGAAGTCTAATGTAGAACAAGTAGCAGAAGCATACATGCTCAAGAGGGATCATGAGAAATTCAAAGGCAACTGAATTTCGGCAAACGGGGAATCGAAGGCGGAATGAGGTGAAATTCACCGAGTCAAAGCGTTTCCCCGATTGCGGAAGAAGACTGATGTAGAACAAGTAGCAGAAGCATACATGCTCAAGAGGGGTCACCCGAAATTCAAAGGGAACTGAATTTCGGCAACCGGGGCATCGAAGTTGGAATGCCAGGAAACTCACCCAGTCAAAGCGTTTCGCCATTTGCAGAAGAAGTCTGATTTAAAAGAAGGAGCAAAAGCATACATGCTCAAGAGGGATCACCAAATTCAAAGGGAACTGAATTTCTGCAACCGGGGCATCGAAGTCGGAATGCCGCGAAACTCACCGAGTCAAAGCGTTTCGCCGTTTGTGGAAGAAGTCTGATGTAGAACAAGTAGCAGAAGCATCCAAGCTCAAGTGGGTCACCAGAAATTCAAAGGCAACTGAATTTCGGCAACCGGGACATCGAAGTCGGAATGCTGGAAAATTCACGGACTCAATGCGTTTCCCCGTTTGCGGAAGTCTGATGTAGAACAAGTAGCAGAAGCATACATGCTCAAAAGGGGTCACCCGAAATTCAAAGGCAACTGAATTTCGGCAACCGGGGAATCGAAGTCGGAATGCCGCGAAATTCACCGAGTCAAAGCATTTGCCCGTTTGCGGAAGAAGTCTGATGTAGAACAAGTAGCCGAAGTATACATGCTCAAGAGGGATCACCAGAAATTCAAAGGCAACTGATTTTCGGCAAACGAGGAATCGAAGGCGGAATGCCGCGAAATTCACCGAGTCAAAGCGTTTCCCCGTTTGTGGAAGAAGTCTGATGTAGAACAAGTAGCAGAAGCATACATGCTCAAGAGGGGTCACCCGAAATTCAAAGGCAACTGAATTTCGGCAAACGGGGAATCGAAGTCGGAATGCCGCGAAATTCACCGAGTCAAAGCGTTTCCCCGTTTGCGGAAGAAGTCTGATGTAGAACAAGTAGCCGAAGCATACATGCTCAAGAGGGATCACTAGAAATTCAAAGGCAACTGATTTTCGGCAAACGGGGAATCGAAGGCGGAATGCCGTGAAATTTACCGAGTCAAAGCGTTTCCCCGATTGCGGAAGAAGACTGATGTAGAACATGTAGCAGAAGCATACATGCTCAAGAGGGGTCACCCGAAATTCAAAGGCAACTGAATTTCAGCAAACTGGGAATCGAAGTCGGAATGCCGCGAAATTCACCGAGTCAAAGCGTTTCCCCGTTTGCGGAAGAAGTCTGATGTAGAACAAGTAGCAGAAGCATACATGCTCAAGAGGGATCACGAGAAATTCAAAGGCAACTCAATTTCGGCAAACGGGGAATCGAAGGCGGAATGAGGTGAAATTCACCGAGTCAAAGCGTTTCCCCGATTGCGGAAGAAGACTGATGTAGAACAAGTAGCAGAAGCATACATGCTCAAGAGGGGTCACCCGAAATTCAAAGGGAACTGAATTTCGGGAACCGGGGCATCGAAGTCGGAATGCCGGGAAACTCACCCAGTCAAAGCGTTTCGCCATTTGCAGAAGAAGTCTGATTTAAAAGAAGGAGCAAAAGCATACATGCTCAAGAGGGATCACCAAATTCAAAGGGAACTGAATTTCGGCAACCGGGGCATCGAAGTCGGAATGCCGCGAAACTCACCGAGTCAAAGCGTTTCGCCGTTTGTGGAAGAAGTCTGATGTAGAACAAGTAACAGAAGCATCCAAGCTCAAGTGGGTCACCAGAAATTCAAAGGCAACTGGATTTCGGCAACCGGGACATCGAAGTCGGAATGCTGGAAAAATCACGGACTCAATGCGTTTCCCCGTTTGCGGAAGAAGTCTGATGTAGAACAAGTAGCAGAAGCATACATGCTCAAAAGGGGTCACCCGAAATTCAAAGGCAACTGAATTTCGGCAACCGGGGAATCGAAGTCGGAATGCCGCGAAATTCACCGAGTCAAAGCATTTGCCCGTTTGCGGAAGAAGTCTGATGTAGAACAAGTAGCCGAAGCATACATGCTCAAGAGGGATCACCAGAAATTCAAAGGCAACTGATTTTCGGCAAACGAGGAATCGAAGGCGGAATGCCGCGAAATTCACCGAGTCAAAGCGTTTCCCCGTTTGCGGAAGAAGTCTGATGTAGAACAAGTAGCAGAAGCATACATGCTCAAGAGGGGTCACCCGAAATTCAAATGGAACTGAATTTCGGCAACCGGGGCATCGAAGTCGGAATGCCGGGAAAATCACCCAGTCAAAGCGTTTCGCCATTTGCAGAAGAAGTCTGATTTAAAAGAAGGAGCAAAAGCATACATGCTCAAGAGGGATCACCAAATTCAAAGGGAACTGAATTTCGGCAACCGGGGCATCAAAGTCAGAATGCCGCGAAACTCACCGAGTCAAAGCGTTTCGCCGTTTGTGGAAGAAGTCTGATGTAGAACAAGTAACAGAAGCATCCAAGCTCAAGTGGGTCACCAGAAATTCAAAGGCAACTGGATTTCGGCAACCGGGACATCGAAGTCGGAATGCTGGAAAATTCACGGACTCAATGCGTTTCCCCGTTTGCGGAAGAAGTCTGATGTAGAACAAGTAGCAGAAGCATACATGCTCAAAAGGGGTCACCCGAAATTCAAAGGCAACTGAATTTCGGCAACCGGGGAATCGAAGTCGGAATGCCGCGAAATTCACCGAGTCAAAGCATTTGCCCGTTTGCGGAAGAAGTCTGATGTAGAACAAGTAGCCGAAGCATACATGCTCAAGAGGGATCACCAGAAATTCAAAGGCAACTGATTTTCGGCAAACGGGGAATCGAAGTCGGAATGCCGCGAAATTCACCGAGTCAAAGCGTTTCCCCGATTGCGGAAGAAGTCTGATGTAGAACAAGTAGCAGAAGCATACATGCTCAAGAGGGGTCACCCAAAATTCAAAGGGAACTGAATTTCGGCAACCGGGGCATCGAAGTCGGAATGCCGCGAAACTCACCCAGTCAAAGCGTTTCGCCATTTGCAGAAGAAGTCTGATTTAGAAGAAGGAGCAGAAGCATACATGCTCAAGAGGGATCACCAGAAATTCAAAGGCAATTGAATTTCAGCAAACGAGGAATCGAAGTCGGAATGCCGCGAAATTCACCGAGTCAAAGCGTTTCCCCGTTTGCGGAAGAAGTCTGATGTAGAACAAGTAGCAGAAGCATACATGCTCAAGAGGGATCACGAGAAATTCAAAGGCAACTCAATTTCGGCAAACGGGGAATCGAAGGCGGAATGAGGTGAAATTCACCGAGTCAAAGCGTTTCCCCGATTACGGAAGAAGACTGATGTAGAACAAGTAGCAGAAGCATACATGCTCAAGAGGGATCACGAGAAATTCAAAGGCAACTCAATTTCGGCAAACGGGGAATCGAAGGCGGAATGAGGTGAAATTCACCGAGTCAAAGCGTTTCCCCGATTGCGGAAGAAGACTGATGTAGAACAAGTAGCAGAAGCATACATGCTCAAGAGGGGTCACCCGAAATTCAAAGGGAACTGAATTTCGGCAACCGGGGCATCGAAGTCGGAATGCCGGGAAACTCACCCAGTCAAAGCGTTTCGCCATTTGCAGAAGAAGTCTGATTTAAAAGAAAGAGCAAAAGCATACATGCTCAAGAGGGATCACCAAATTCAAAGGGAACTGAATTTCGGCAACCGAGGCACCGAAGTCGGAATGCCGCGAAACTCACCGAGTCAAAGCGTTTCGCCGTTTGTGGAAGAAGTCTGATGTAGAACAAGTAACAGAAGCATCCAAGCTCAAGTGGGTCACCAGAAATTCAAAGGCAACTGAATTTCGGCAACCGGGACATCGAAGTCGGAATGCTGGAAAATTCACGGACTCAATGCGTTTCCCCGTTTGCGGAAGAAGTCTGATGTAGAACAAGTAGCAGAAGCATACATGCTCAAAAGGGGTCACCCGAAATTCAATGGCAACTGAATTTCGGCAACCGGGGAATCGAAGTCGGAATGCCGCGAAATTCACCGAGTCAAAGCATTTGCCCGTTTGCGGAAGAAGTCTGATGTAGAACAAGTAGCCGAAGCATACATGCTAAAGAGGGATCACCAGAAATTCAAAGGGAACTGAATTTCGGCAACCGAGGCACCGAAGTCGGAATGCCGCGAAACTCACCGAGTCAAAGCGTTTCGCCGTTTGTGGAAGAAGTCTGATGTAGAACAAGTAACAGAAGCATCCAAGCTCAAGTGGGTCACCAGAAATTCAAAGGCAACTGAATTTCGGCAACCGGGACATCGAAGTCGGAATGCTGGAAAATTCACGGACTCAATGCGTTTCCCCGTTTGCGGAAGAAGTCTGATGTAGAACAAGTAGCAGAAGCATACATGCTCAAAAGGGGTCACCCGAAATTCAATGGCAACTGATTTTCGGCAAACGGGGAATCGAAGTCGGAATGCCGCGAAATACACCGAGTCAAAGCGTTTCCCCGATTGCGGAAGAAGTCTGATGTAGAACAAGTAGCAGAAGCATACATGCTCAAGAGGGGTCACCCAAAATTCAAAGGGAACTGAATTTCGGCAACCGGGGCATCGAAGTCGGAATGCCGCGAAACTCACCCAGTCAAAGCGTTTCGCCATTTGCAGAAGAAGTCTGATTTAGAAGAAGGAGCAGAAGCATACATGCTCAAGAGGGATCACCAGAAATTCAAAGGCAATTGAATTTCAGCAAACGGGGAATCGAAGTCGGAATGCCGCGAAATTCACCGAGTCAAAGCATTTCCTCGTTTGCGGAAGAAGTCTGATGTAGAACAAGTAGCCGAAGCATACATGCTCAAGAGGGATCACCAGAAATTCAAAGGCAACTGATTTTCGGCAAACGGGGAATCGAAGTCGGAATGCCGCGAAATTCACCGAGTCAAAGCGTTTCCCTATTTGTGGAAGAAGTCTGATGTAGAACCAGTAGCAGAAGCATACATGCTCAAGAGGGGTCACCCGAAATTCAAAGGCAACTGAATTTCGGCAACCGGGGAATCGAAGTCGGAATGCCGCGAAATTCACCGAGTCAAAGCGTTTCCCCGTTTGCAGAAGAAGTCTGATGTAGAACAAGTAGCCGAAGCATACATGCTCAAGAGGGCTCACTAGAAATTCAAAGGCAACTGATTTTCGGCAAACGGGGAATCGAAGGCGGAATGCCGCGAAAGTCACCGAGTCAAAGCGTTTCCCTATTTGCGGAAGAAGTCTGATGTAGAAGCAGTAGCAGAAGCATACATGCTCAAGAGGGGTCACCCGAAATTCAAAGGCAACTAAATTTCGGCAACCGGGGAATCGAAGTCGGAATGCCGCGAAATTCACCGAGTCAAAGCATTTGCCCGTTTCCGGAAGAAGTCTGATGTAGAACAAGTAGCCGAAGCATACATGCTCAAGAGGGATCACCAGAAATTCAAAGGCAACTGATTTTCGGCAAACGGGGAATCGAAGTCGGAATGCCGCGAAATTCACCGAGTCAAAGCGTTTCCCCGATTGCGGAAGAAGTCTGATGTAGAACAAGTAGCAGAAGCATACATGCTCAAGAGGGGTCATCCAAAATTCAAAGGGAACTGAATTTCGGCAACCGGGGCATCGAAGTCGGAATGCCGCGAAACTCACCCAGTCAAAGCGTTTCGCCATTTGCAGAAGAAGTCTGATTTAGAACAAGTAGCCGAAGCATACATGCTCAAGAGGGATCACCAGAAATTCAAAGGCAACTGATTTTCGACAAACGGGGAATCGAAGGCGGAATGCCGCGAAATTCACCGAGTCAAAGCGTTTCCCTATTTGTGGAAGAAGTCTGATGAAGAACCAGTAGCAGAAGCATACATGCTCAAGAGGGGTCACCCGAAATTCAATGGCAACTGAATTTCGGCAACCGGGGAATCGATGTCAGAATGCCGCGAAATTCACCGAGTCAAAGCGTTTCCCCGTTTGCGGAAGAAGTCTGATGTAGAACAAGTAGCCGAAGCATACATGCTCAAGAGGGCTCACTAGAAATTCAAAGGCAACTGATTTTCGGCAAACGGGGAATCGAAGGCGGAATGCCGCGAAAGTCACCGAGTCAAAGGGTTTCCCTATTTGCGGAAGAAGTCTGATGTAGAAGAAGAAGCAGAAGCATACATGCTCAAGAGGGGTCACCCGAAATTCAAAGGCAACTGAATTTCGGCAACCGGGGAATCGAAGTCGGAATGCCGCGAAATTCACCGAGTCAAAGCATATGCCCGTTTGCGGAAGAAGTCTGATGTAGAACAAGTAGCCGAAGCATACATGCTCAAGAGGGATCACCAGAAATTCAAAGGCAACTGATTTTCGGCAAACGGGGAATCGAAGTCGGAATGCCGCGAAATTCACCGAGTCAAAGCGTTTCCCCGATTGCGGAAGAAGTCTGATGTAGAACAAGTAGCAGAAGCATACATGCTCAAGAGGGGTCACCCAAAATTCAAAGGGAACTGAATTTCGGCAACCGGGGCATCGAAGTCGGAATGCCGCGAAACTCACCCAGTCAAAGCGTTTCGCCATTTGCAGAAGAAGTCTGATTTAGAAGAAGGAGCAGAAGCATACATGCTCAAGAGGGATCACCAGAAATTCAAAGGCAATTGAATTTCAGCAACCGGGGCAGCGAACTTGGAATGCCGTGAAACTCACCGAGTCAAAGCATTTCGCCGTTTGTGGAAGAAGTCTGATGTAGAACAAGTAGCAGAAGCATCCAATCTCAAGTGGGTCACCAGAAATTCAAAGGCAACTGAATTTCGGCAACCGGGGCATCGAAGTCGGAATGCTGGAAAATTCACGGAGTCAAAGCGTTTCCCCGTTTGCGGAAGAAGTCTGATGTAGAACAAGTAGCAGATGCATACATGCTCAAGAGGGGTCAACCGAAATTCAAAGGCAAATGAATTTCGGTAAACGGGGAATCGAAGTCGGAATGCCGCGAAATTCACCGAGTCAAAGCGTTTCCCCGTTTGCGGAAGAAGTCTAATGTAGAACAAGTAGCCGAAGTATACATGCTCAAGAGGGATCACCAGAAATTCAAAGGCAACTGATTTTCGGCAAACGGGGAATCGAAGTCGGAATGCCGCGAAATTCACCGAGTCAAAGCGTTTCCCTGTTTGCGGAAGAAGTCTGATGTAGAACCAGTAGTAGAAGCATACATGCTCAAGAGGGGTCATCCGAAATTCTAAGGCAACTGAATTTCGGCAACCGGGGAATCGAAGTCGGAATGCCGCGAAATTCACCGAGCCAAAGCATTTGCCCGTTTGCGGAAGAAGTCTGATGTAGAACAAGTAGCAGATGCATACATGCTCAAGAGGGGTCACCCGAAATTCAAAGGCAACTGAATTTCGGCAAACGGGGAATCGAAGTCGGAATGCCGCGAAATTCACCGAGTCAAAGGGTTTCCCCGTTTGCGGAAGAAGTCTGATGTAGAACAAGTAGCAGAAGCATACATGCTCAAGAGGGATCACCAGAAATTCAAAGGGAACTGAATTTCGGCAAACAGGGAATCGAAGGCGGAATGAGGTGAAATTCACCGAGTCAAAGCATTTCCCCGATTGCGGAAGAAGTCTGATGTAGAACAAGTAGCAGAAGCATACATGCTCAAGAGGGGTCACCCGAAATTCAAAGGGAACTGAATTTCGGCAACCGGGGCATCGAAGTCGGAATGCCAGGAAACTCACCCAGTCAAAGCGTTTCGCCATTTGCAGAAGAAGTCTGATTTAAAAGAAGGAGCAGAAGCATACATGCTCAAGAGGGATCACCAGAAATTCAAAGGGAATTGAATTTCAGCAAACGAGGAATCGAAGTCGGAATGCCGCGAAATTCACCGAGTCAAAGCGTTTCCCCGTTTGCGGAAGAAGTCTGATGTAGAACAAGTAGCAGAAGCATACATGCTCAAGAGGGATCACGAGAAATTCAAAGGCAACTCAATTTCGGCAAACGGGGAATCGAAGGCGGAATGAGGTGAAATTCACCGAGTCAAAGCGTTTCCCCGATTACGGAAGAAGACTGATGTAGAACAAGTAGCAGAAGCATACATGCTCAAGAGGGATCACGAGAAATTCAAAGGCAACTCAATTTCGGCAAACGGGGAATCGAAGGCGGAATGAGGTGAAATTCACCGAGTCAAAGCGTTTCCCCGATTGCGGAAGAAGACTGATGTAGAACAAGTAGCAGAAGCATACATGCTCAAGAGGGGTCACCCGAAATTCAAAGGGAACTGAATTTCGGCAACCGGGGCATCGAAGTCGGAATGCCGGGAAACTCACCCAGTCAAAGCGTTTCGCCATTTGCAGAAGAAGTCTGATTTAAAAGAAAGAGCAAAAGCATACATGCTCAAGAGGGATCACCAAATTCAAAGGGAACTGAATTTCGGCAACCGAGGCACCGAAGTCGGAATGCCGCGAAACTCACCGAGTCAAAGCGTTTCGCCGTTTGTGGAAGAAGTCTGATGTAGAACAAGTAACAGAAGCATCCAAGCTCAAGTGGGTCACCAGAAATTCAAAGGCAACTGAATTTCGGCAACCGGGACATCGAAGTCGGAATGCTGGAAAATTCACGGACTCAATGCGTTTCCCCGTTTGCGGAAGAAGTCTGATGTAGAACAAGTAGCAGAAGCATACATGCTCAAAAGGGGTCACCCGAAATTCAATGGCAACTGAATTTCGGCAACCGGGGAATCGAAGTCGGAATGCCGCGAAATTCACCGAGTCAAAGCATTTGCCCGTTTGCGGAAGAAGTCTGATGTAGAACAAGTAGCCGAAGCATACATGCTAAAGAGGGATCACCAGAAATTCAAAGGGAACTGAATTTCGGCAACCGAGGCACCGAAGTCGGAATGCCGCGAAACTCACCGAGTCAAAGCGTTTCGCCGTTTGTGGAAGAAGTCTGATGTAGAACAAGTAACAGAAGCATCCAAGCTCAAGTGGGTCACCAGAAATTCAAAGGCAACTGAATTTCGGCAACCGGGACATCGAAGTCGGAATGCTGGAAAATTCACGGACTCAATGCGTTTCCCCGTTTGCGGAAGAAGTCTGATGTAGAACAAGTAGCAGAAGCATACATGCTCAAAAGGGGTCACCCGAAATTCAATGGCAACTGATTTTCGGCAAACGGGGAATCGAAGTCGGAATGCCGCGAAATACACCGAGTCAAAGCGTTTCCCCGATTGCGGAAGAAGTCTGATGTAGAACAAGTAGCAGAAGCATACATGCTCAAGAGGGGTCACCCAAAATTCAAAGGGAACTGAATTTCGGCAACCGGGGCATCGAAGTCGGAATGCCGCGAAACTCACCCAGTCAAAGCGTTTCGCCATTTGCAGAAGAAGTCTGATTTAGAAGAAGGAGCAGAAGCATACATGCTCAAGAGGGATCACCAGAAATTCAAAGGCAATTGAATTTCAGCAAACGGGGAATCGAAGTCGGAATGCCGCGAAATTCACCGAGTCAAAGCATTTCCTCGTTTGCGGAAGAAGTCTGATGTAGAACAAGTAGCCGAAGCATACATGCTCAAGAGGGATCACCAGAAATTCAAAGGCAACTGATTTTCGGCAAACGGGGAATCGAAGTCGGAATGCCGCGAAATTCACCGAGTCAAAGCGTTTCCCTATTTGTGGAAGAAGTCTGATGTAGAACCAGTAGCAGAAGCATACATGCTCAAGAGGGGTCACCCGAAATTCAAAGGCAACTGAATTTCGGCAACCGGGGAATCGAAGTCGGAATGCCGCGAAATTCACCGAGTCAAAGCGTTTCCCCGTTTGCAGAAGAAGTCTGATGTAGAACAAGTAGCCGAAGCATACATGCTCAAGAGGGCTCACTAGAAATTCAAAGGCAACTGATTTTCGGCAAACGGGGAATCGAAGGCGGAATGCCGCGAAAGTCACCGAGTCAAAGCGTTTCCCTATTTGCGGAAGAAGTCTGATGTAGAAGCAGTAGCAGAAGCATACATGCTCAAGAGGGGTCACCCGAAATTCAAAGGCAACTAAATTTCGGCAACCGGGGAATCGAAGTCGGAATGCCGCGAAATTCACCGAGTCAAAGCATTTGCCCGTTTCCGGAAGAAGTCTGATGTAGAACAAGTAGCCGAAGCATACATGCTCAAGAGGGATCACCAGAAATTCAAAGGCAACTGATTTTCGGCAAACGGGGAATCGAAGTCGGAATGCCGCGAAATTCACCGAGTCAAAGCGTTTCCCCGATTGCGGAAGAAGTCTGATGTAGAACAAGTAGCAGAAGCATACATGCTCAAGAGGGGTCATCCAAAATTCAAAGGGAACTGAATTTCGGCAACCGGGGCATCGAAGTCGGAATGCCGCGAAACTCACCCAGTCAAAGCGTTTCGCCATTTGCAGAAGAAGTCTGATTTAGAACAAGTAGCCGAAGCATACATGCTCAAGAGGGATCACCAGAAATTCAAAGGCAACTGATTTTCGACAAACGGGGAATCGAAGGCGGAATGCCGCGAAATTCACCGAGTCAAAGCGTTTCCCTATTTGTGGAAGAAGTCTGATGAAGAACCAGTAGCAGAAGCATACATGCTCAAGAGGGGTCACCCGAAATTCAATGGCAACTGAATTTCGGCAACCGGGGAATCGATGTCAGAATGCCGCGAAATTCACCGAGTCAAAGCGTTTCCCCGTTTGCGGAAGAAGTCTGATGTAGAACAAGTAGCCGAAGCATACATGCTCAAGAGGGCTCACTAGAAATTCAAAGGCAACTGATTTTCGGCAAACGGGGAATCGAAGGCGGAATGCCGCGAAAGTCACCGAGTCAAAGGGTTTCCCTATTTGCGGAAGAAGTCTGATGTAGAAGAAGAAGCAGAAGCATACATGCTCAAGAGGGGTCACCCGAAATTCAAAGGCAACTGAATTTCGGCAACCGGGGAATCGAAGTCGGAATGCCGCGAAATTCACCGAGTCAAAGCATATGCCCGTTTGCGGAAGAAGTCTGATGTAGAACAAGTAGCCGAAGCATACATGCTCAAGAGGGATCACCAGAAATTCAAAGGCAACTGATTTTCGGCAAACGGGGAATCGAAGTCGGAATGCCGCGAAATTCACCGAGTCAAAGCGTTTCCCCGATTGCGGAAGAAGTCTGATGTAGAACAAGTAGCAGAAGCATACATGCTCAAGAGGGGTCACCCAAAATTCAAAGGGAACTGAATTTCGGCAACCGGGGCATCGAAGTCGGAATGCCGCGAAACTCACCCAGTCAAAGCGTTTCGCCATTTGCAGAAGAAGTCTGATTTAGAAGAAGGAGCAGAAGCATACATGCTCAAGAGGGATCACCAGAAATTCAAAGGCAATTGAATTTCAGCAACCGGGGCAGCGAACTTGGAATGCCGTGAAACTCACCGAGTCAAAGCATTTCGCCGTTTGTGGAAGAAGTCTGATGTAGAACAAGTAGCAGAAGCATCCAATCTCAAGTGGGTCACCAGAAATTCAAAGGCAACTGAATTTCGGCAACCGGGGCATCGAAGTCGGAATGCTGGAAAATTCACGGAGTCAAAGCGTTTCCCCGTTTGCGGAAGAAGTCTGATGTAGAACAAGTAGCAGATGCATACATGCTCAAGAGGGGTCAACCGAAATTCAAAGGCAAATGAATTTCGGTAAACGGGGAATCGAAGTCGGAATGCCGCGAAATTCACCGAGTCAAAGCGTTTCCCCGTTTGCGGAAGAAGTCTAATGTAGAACAAGTAGCCGAAGTATACATGCTCAAGAGGGATCACCAGAAATTCAAAGGCAACTGATTTTCGGCAAACGGGGAATCGAAGTCGGAATGCCGCGAAATTCACCGAGTCAAAGCGTTTCCCTGTTTGCGGAAGAAGTCTGATGTAGAACCAGTAGTAGAAGCATACATGCTCAAGAGGGGTCATCCGAAATTCTAAGGCAACTGAATTTCGGCAACCGGGGAATCGAAGTCGGAATGCCGCGAAATTCACCGAGCCAAAGCATTTGCCCGTTTGCGGAAGAAGTCTGATGTAGAACAAGTAGCAGATGCATACATGCTCAAGAGGGGTCACCCGAAATTCAAAGGCAACTGAATTTCGGCAAACGGGGAATCGAAGTCGGAATGCCGCGAAATTCACCGAGTCAAAGGGTTTCCCCGTTTGCGGAAGAAGTCTGATGTAGAACAAGTAGCAGAAGCATACATGCTCAAGAGGGATCACCAGAAATTCAAAGGGAACTGAATTTCGGCAAACAGGGAATCGAAGGCGGAATGAGGTGAAATTCACCGAGTCAAAGCATTTCCCCGATTGCGGAAGAAGTCTGATGTAGAACAAGTAGCAGAAGCATACATGCTCAAGAGGGGTCACCCGAAATTCAAAGGGAACTGAATTTCGGCAACCGGGGCATCGAAGTCGGAATGCCAGGAAACTCACCCAGTCAAAGCGTTTCGCCATTTGCAGAAGAAGTCTGATTTAAAAGAAGGAGCAGAAGCATACATGCTCAAGAGGGATCACCAGAAATTCAAAGGGAATTGAATTTCGGCAACCGGGGCATCGAAGTCGGAATGCCGCGAAACTCACCGAGTCAAAGCGTTTCGCCGTTTGAGGAAGAAGACTGATGTAGAACAAGTAGCAGAAGCATCCAAGCTCAAGTGGGTCACCAGAAATTCAAAGGCAACTAAATTTCGGCAACCGGGGCATCTAAGTCGGAATGCTGGAAAATTCACGGAGTCAAAGCGTTTCCCCGTTTGCGGAAGAAGTCTGATGTAGAACAAGTAGCCGAAGCATACATGCTCAAGAGGGGTCACCCGAAATTCAAAGGCAAATGAATTTCGGCAACCGGGGAATCGAAGTCGGAATGCCGCGAAATTCACCGAGTCAAAGCATTTGCCCGTTTGCGGAAGAAGTCTGATGTCGAACAAGTAGCCGAAGCATACATGCTCAAGAGGGATCACCAGAAATTCAAAGGCAACTGATTTTCGGCAAACGGGGAATCGAAGTCGGAATGCCGCGAAATTCACCGAGTCAAAGCGTTTCCCTATTTGTGGAAGAAGTCTGATGTAGAACCAGTAGCAGAAGCATACATGCTCAAGAGGGGTCACCCAAAATTCAAAGGGAACTGAATTTCGGCAACCGGGGCATCGAAGTCGGAATGCCGCGAAACTCACCCAGTCAAAGCGTTTCGCCATTTGCAGAAGAAGTCTAATTTAGAAGAAGGAGCAGAAGCATACATGCTCAAGAGGGATCACCAGAAATTCAAAGGCAATTGAATTTCGGCAAACGGGGAATCGAAGTCGGAATGCCGCGAAATTCACCGAGTCAAAGCGTTTCCCCGTTTGCGGAAGAAGTCTGATGTAGAACAAGTAGCCGAAGTATACATGCTCAAGAGGGATCACTAGAAATTCAAAGGCAATTGAATTTCGGCAAACGGGGAATCGAAGTCGGAATGCCGCGAAATTCACCGAGTCAAAGCGTTTCCCTGTTTGCGGAAGAAGTCTGATGTAGAACCAGCAGCAGAAGCATACATGCTCAAGAGGGGTCACCCGAAATTCAAAGGGAACTGAATTTCGGCAAACGGGGAATCGAAGTCGGAATGCCGCGAAATTCACCGAGTCAAAGCGTTTCCCCGTTTGCGGAAGAAGTCTGATGTAGAATAAGTAGCAGAAGCATACATGCTCCAGAGGGGTCACCAGAAATTCAAAGGGAACTGAATTTCAGCAACCGGGGCATCGAAGTCGGAATGCCGCGAAACGCACCCAGTCCAAGCGTTTCGCCATTTGCAGAAGAAGTCTGATTTAGAAGAAGGAGCAGAAGCATACATGCTCAAGAGGGGTCACCCGAAATTCAAAGGCAACTGAATTTCAGCAAACGGGGAATCGAAGTCGGAATGCCGCGAAATTCACCGAGTCAAAGCGTTTCCCCGTTTGCGGAAGAAGTCTGATGTAGAACAAGTAGCCGAAGCATACATGCTCAAGAGGGATCACCAGAAATTCAAAGGCAACTGATTTTCGGCAAACGGGGAATCGAAGTCGGAATGCCGCGAAATTCACCGAGTCAAAGCGTTTCCCCGTTCGTGGAAGAAGTCTGATGTAGAACAAGTAGCAGAAGCATACATGCTAAAGAGGGATCACCAGAAATTCAAAGGCAACTGAATTTCGGCAACCGGGGAATCGAAGTCGGAATGCCGCGAAATTCACCGAGTCAAAGCGTTTCCCTGTTTGCGGAAGAAGTCTGATGTAGAACAAGTAGCGGAAGCATCCAAGCTCAAGTGGGATCACTAGAAATTCATAGGCAACTGAATTTCGGCAACCGGGGCATCGAAGTCGGAATGCCGCGAAATTCACCGAGTCAAAGCGTTTCCCCGTTTGCGGAAGAAGTCTGATGTAGAATAAGTAGCAGAAGCATACATGCTCAAGAGGGGTCACCCGAAATTCAAAGGCAATTGAATTTCGGCAACTTGGGCATCGAAGTCAGAATGCCGCGAAACTCACCGAGTCAAAGCGTTGCCCCGTTTGCGGAAGAAGTCTGATGTAGAATAAGTAGCTGAAGCATACATGCTCAAGAGGGGTCACCCGAAATTCAAAGGCAATTGAATTTCAGCAACCTGGGCATCGAAGTCGGAATGCCGCGAAACTCACCCAGTCAAAGCGTTTCGCCATTTGCAGAAGAAGTCAGATGTAGAACAAGTAGCAGAAGCATACATGCTCAAGAGGGGTCACCCGAAATTCAAAGGCAATTGAATTTCAGCAACCTGGGCATCGAAGTCGGAATGCCGCGAAATTCACCGAATCAAAGCGTTTCCCCGTTTGCGGAAGAAGTCTGATGTAGAATAAGTAGCAGAAGCATACATGCTTAAGAGGGGTCACCCGAAATTCAAAGGCAATTGAATTTCGGCAACTTGGGCATCGAAGTCGGAATGCCGTGAAATTCACCGAGTCAAAGCGTTTCCCCTTTTGCGGAAGAAGTCTGATGTAGAATAAGTAGCAGAAGCATACATGCTCAAGAGGGGTCACCAGAAATTCAAAGGCAACTGATTTTTGGCAACGGGGAATCGAAATCGGAATGCCGCAAAATTCACCGAGTCAAAGCGTTTCCCCGTTTGCGAAAGAAGTCTGATGTAGAACAAGTAGCAGAAGCATACATGCTCCAGAGGGGTCACCAGAAATTCAAAGGGAACTGAATTTCAGCAACCGGGACATAGAAGTCGGAATGCCGCGAAACTCACCGAGTCAAAGCGTTTCCCCGTTTGCGGAAGAAGTCTGATGTAGAATAAGTAGCAGAAGCGTACATGCTCAAGAGGGGTCACCCGAAATTCAAAGGCAATTGAATTTCGGCAACTTGGGCATCGAAGTCGGAATGCCGTGAAATTCACCGAGTCAAAGCGTTTCCCCGTTTGCGGAAGAAGTCTGATGTAGAATAAGTAGCAGAAGCATACATGCTCTAGAGGGGTCACCAGAAATTCAAAGGGAACTGAATTTCAGCAACCGGGGCATCGAAGTCGGAATGCCGCGAAACTCACCCAGTCAAAGCGTTTCGCCATTTGCAGAAGAAGTCAGATGTAGAACAAGTAGCAGAAGCATACATGCTCAAGAGGGGTCACCCGAAATTCAAAGGCAATTGAATTTCAGCAACCTGGGCATCGAAGTCGGAATGCCGCGAAATTCACCGTGCTTAAGAGGGGTCACCCGAAATCAAAGCGTTTCCCCGTTTGCGGAAGAAGTCTGATGTAGAATAAGTAGCAGAAGCATACATGCTTAAGAGGGGTCACCCGAAATTCAAAGGCAATTGAATTTCGGCAACTTGGGCATCGAAGTCGGAATGCCGTGAAATTCACCGAGTCAAAGCGTTTCCCCTTTTGCGGAAGAAGTCTGATGTAGAATAAGTAGCAGAAGCATACATGCTCAAGAGGGGTCACCAGAAATTCAAAGGCAACTGATTTTCGGCAACGGGGAATCGAAATCGGAATGCCGCAAAATTCACCGAGTCAAAGCGTTTCCCCGTTTGCGAAAGAAGTCTGATGTAGAACAAGTAGCAGAAGCATACATGCTCCAGAGGGGTCACCAGAAATTCAAAGGGAACTGAATTTCAGCAACCGGGACATCGAAGTCGGAATGCCGCGAAACTCACCGAGTCAAAGCGTTTCCCCGTTTGCGGAAGAAGTCTGATGTAGAATAAGTAGCAGAAGCATACATGCTCAAGAGGGGTCACCCGAAATTCAAAGGCAATTGAATTTCGGCAACTTGGGCATCGAAGTCGGAATGCCGTGAAATTCACCGAGTCAAAGCGTTTCCCCGTTTGCGGAAGAAGTCTGATGTAGAATAAGTAGCAGAAGCATACATGCTCTAGAGGGGTCACCAGAAATTCAAAGGGAACTGAATTTCAGCAACCGGGGCATCGAAGTCGGAATGCCGCGAAACTCACCCAGTCAAAGCGTTTCGCCATTTGCAGAAGAAGTCTGATTTAGAAGAAGGAGCAGAAGCATACATGCTCAAGAGGGGTCACCCGAAATTCAAAGGCAACTGAATTTCAGCAAACGGGGAATCGAAGTCGGAATGCCGCGAAATTCACCGAGTCAAAGCGTTTCCCCGTTCGTGGAAGAAGTCTGATGTAGAACAAGTAGCAGAAGCATACATGCTAAAGAGGGATCACCAGAAATTCAAAGGCAACTGAATTTCGGCAACCGGGGAATCGAAGTCGGAATGCCGCGAAATTCACCGAGTCAAAGCGTTTCCCCGTTCGTGGAAGAAGTCTGATGTAGAACAAGTAGCAGAAGCATACATGCTAAAGAGGGATCACCAGAAATTCAAAGGCAACTGAATTTCGGCAACCGGGGAATCGAAGTCGGAATGCCGCGAAATTCACCGAGTCAAAGTGTTTCCCCGTTTGCGGAAGAAGTCTGATGTAGAACAAGTAGCAGAAGCATACACGCTAAAGAGGGATCACCAGAAATTCAAAGGCAACTGAATTTCGGCAACCGGGGAATCGAAGCCGGAATGCCGCGAAACTCACCGAGTCAAAGCGTTTCCCCGTTTGCGGAAGAAGTCTGATGTAGAATAAGTAGCAGAAGCATGCATGCTCCAGAGGGGTCACCAGAAATTCAAAGGGAACTGAATTTCAGCAACCGGGGCATCGAAGTCGGAATGCCACGAAACTCACCCAGTCAAAGCGTTTCGCCATTTGCAGAAGAAGTCTGATTTAGAAGAAGGAGCAGAAGCATACATGCTCAAGAGGGGTCACCCGAAATTCAAAGGCAACTGAATTTCAGCAAACGGGGAATCGAAGTCGGAATGCCGCGAAATTCACCGAGTCAAAGCGTTTCCCCGTTCGTGGAAGAAGTCTGATGTAGAACAAGTAGCAGAAGCATACATGCTAAAGAGGGATCACCAGAAATTCAAAGGCAACTGAATTTCGGCAACTGGGGAATCGAAGTCGGAATGCCATGAAATTCACCGAGTCAAAGCGTTTCCCCGTTTGCGGAAGAAGTCTGATGTAGAACAAGTAGCAGAAGCATACATGCTCAAGAGGGGTCACCCGAAATTCAAAGGCAACTGAATTTCGGCAAACGGGGAATCGAAGTCGGAATGCCGCGAAATTCACCGAGTCAAAGCGTTTCCCCGTTTGCGGAAGATGTCTGATGTAGAACAAGTAGTAGAAGCATACATGCTCAAGAGGGGTCACCAGAAATTCAAAGGCAACTGAATTTCGGCAAACGGGGAATCGAAGTCGGAATGCCGCGAAATTTACCCAGTCAAAGCGTTTCCCCGTTTGCGGAAGAAGTCTGATGTAGAACAATTAGCCGAAGCGTACATGCTCAAGAGGGATCACCAGAAATTCAAAGGCAACTGATTTTCGGCAAACGGGGAATCGAAGTCGGAATGCCGCGAAATTCACCGAGTCAAAGCGTTTCCCCATTTGCGGAAGAAGTCTGATGTAGAACAAGTAGCAGAAGCATACATGCTCAAGAGGGGTCACCCGAAATTCAAAGGCAACTGAATTTCGGCAACCGGGGAATCGAAGTCGGAATGCTGCGAAATTCACCGAGTCAAATCGTTTCCCGTTTGCGGAAGAAGTCTGATGTAGAACAAGTACTCGAAGCATACATGCTCAAGAGGGATCACAGAAATTCAAAGGCAACTGATTTTCTACAAACGGGGAATCGAAGTCGGAATGCCGTGAAATTCACCGAGTCAAAGCGTTTCCCCGTTTGCGGAAGAAGTCTGATGTAGAACAATTAGCTGAAGCGTACATGCTCAAGAGGGATCACCAGAAATTCAAAGGCAACTGATTTTCGGCAAACGGGGAATCGAAGTCGGAATGCCGCGAAATTCACCGAGTCAAAGCGTTTCCCCGTTTGCGGAAGAAGTCTGATGTAGAACAAGTAGCAGAAGCATCCATGCTCAAGAGGGATCACCAGAAATTCAAAGGCAACTGATTTTCGGCAAACGGGGAATCGAAGTCGGAATGCCGCGAAACTCACCGAGTCAAAGCGTTTCCATGTTTGCGGAAGAAGTCTGATGTAGAATAAGTAGCAGAAGCATACATGCTCAAGAGGGGTCACCCGAAATTCAAAGGCAATTGAATTTCGGCAACTTGGGCATCGAAGTCGGAATGCCGTGAAATTCACCGCGTCAAAGCGTTTCCCCGTTTGCGGAAGAAGTCTGATGTAGAACAAGTAGCCGAAGCATACATGCTCAAGAGGGATCACCAGAAATTCAAAGGCAACTGATTTTCGGCAAACGGGGAATCGAAGTCGGAATGCCGCGAAATTCACCGAGTCAAAGCGTTTCCCCGTTTGCGGAAGAAGTCTGATGTAGAATAAGTAGCAGAAGCATACATGCTCCAGAGGGGTCACCAGAAATTCAAAGGGAACTGAATTTCAGCAACCGGGGCATCGAAGTCGGAATGCCGCGAAACGCACCCAGTCCAAGCGTTTCGCCATTTGCAGAAGAAGTCTGATTTAGAAGAAGGAGCAGAAGCATACATGCTCAAGAGGGGTCACCCGAAATTCAAAGGCAACTGAATTTCAGCAAACGGGGAATCGAAGTCGGAATGCCGCGAAATTCACCGAGTCAAAGCGTTTCCCCGTTCTTGGAAGAAGTCTGATGTAGAACAAGTAGCAGAAGCATACATGCTAAAGAGGGATCACCAGAAATTCAAAGGCAACTGAATTTCGGCAACCGGGGAATCGAAGTCGGAATGCCGCGAAATTCACCGAGTCAAAGCGTTTCCCTGTTTGCGGAAGAAGTCTGATGTAGAACAAGTAGCGGAAGCATCCAAGCTCAAGTGGGATCACTAGAAATTCATAGGCAACTGAATTTCGGCAACCGGGGCATCGAAGTCGGAATGCCGCGAAATTCACCGAGTCAAAGCGTTTCCCCGTTTGCGGAAGAAGTCTGATGTAGAATAAGTAGCAGAAGCATACATGCTCAAGAGGGGTCACCCGAAATTCAAAGGCAATTGAATTTCGGCAACTTGGGCATCGAAGTCGGAATGCCGCGAAACTCACCGAGTCAAAGCGTTGCCCCGTTTGCGGAAGAAGTCTGATGTAGAATAAGTAGCTGAAGCATACATGCTCAAGAGGGGTCACCCGAAATTCAAAGGCAATTGAATTTCAGCAACCTGGGCATCAAAGTCGGAATGCCGCGAAATTCACCGAGTCAAAGCGTTTCCCCGTTTGCGGAAGAAGTCTGATGTAGAACAAGTAGCAGAAGCATACATGCTCAAGAGGGGTCACCCGAAATTCAAAGGCAATTGAATTTCAGCAACCTGGGCATCGAAGTCGGAATGCCGCGAAATTCACCGAATCAAAGCGTTTCCCCGTTTGCGGAAGAAGTCTGATGTAGAATAAGTAGCAGAAGCATACATGCTTAAGAGGGGTCACCCGAAATTCAAAGGCAATTGAATTTCGGCAACTTGGGCATCGAAGTCGGAATGCCGTGAAATTCACCGAGTCAAAGCGTTTCCCCTTTTGCGGAAGAAGTCTGATGTAGAATAAGTAGCAGAAGCATACATGCTCAAGAGGGGTCACCAGAAATTCAAAGGCAACTGATTTTTGGCAACGGGGAATCGAAATCGGAATGCCGCAAAATTCACCGAGTCAAAGCGTTTCCCCGTTTGCGAAAGAAGTCTGATGTAGAACAAGTAGCAGAAGCATACATGCTCCAGAGGGGTCACCAGAAATTCAAAGGGAACTGAATTTCAGCAACCGGGACATCGAAGTCGGAATGCCGCGAAACTCACCGAGTCAAAGCGTTTCCCCGTTTGCGGAAGAAGTCTGATGTAGAATAAGTAGCAGAAGCATACATGCTCAAGAGGGGTCACCCGAAATTCAAAGGCAATTGAATTTCGGCAACTTGGGCATCGAAGTCGGAATGCCGTGAAATTCACCGAGTCAAAGCGTTTCCCCGTTTGCGGAAGAAGTCTGATGTAGAATAAGTAGCAGAAGCATACATGCTCTAGAGGGGTCACCAGAAATTCAAAGGGAACTGAATTTCAGCAACCGGGGCATCGAAGTCGGAATGCCGCGAAACTCACCCAGTCAAAGCGTTTCGCCATTTGCAGAAGAAGTCAGATGTAGAACAAGTAGCAGAAGCATACATGCTCAAGAGGGGTCACCCGAAATTCAAAGGCAATTGAATTTCAGCAACCTGGGCATCGAAGTCGGAATGCCGCGAAATTCACCGAATCAAAGCGTTTCCCCGTTTGCGGAAGAAGTCTGATGTAGAATAAGTAGCAGAAGCATACATGCTTAAGAGGGGTCACCCGAAATTCAAAGGCAATTGAATTTCGGCAACTTGGGCATCGAAGTCGGAATGCCGTGAAATTCACCGAGTCAAAGCGTTTCCCCTTTTGCGGAAGAAGTCTGATGTAGAATAAGTAGCAGAAGCATACATGCTCAAGAGGGGTCACCAGAAATTCAAAGGCAACTGATTTTCGGCAACGGGGAATCGAAATCGGAATGCCGCAAAATTCACCGAGTCAAAGCGTTTCCCCGTTTGCGAAAGAAGTCTGATGTAGAACAAGTAGCAGAAGCATACATGCTCCAGAGGGGTCACCAGAAATTCAAAGGGAACTGAATTTCAGCAACCGGGACATCGAAGTCGGAATGCCGCGAAACTCACCGAGTCAAAGCGTTTCCCCGTTTGCGGAAGAAGTCTGATGTAGAATAAGTAGCAGAAGCATACATGCTCAAGAGGGGTCACCCGAAATTCAAAGGCAATTGAATTTCGGCAACTTGGGCATCGAAGTCGGAATGCCGTGAAATTCACCGAGTCAAAGCGTTTCCCCGTTTGCGGAAGAAGTCTGATGTAGAATAAGTAGCAGAAGCATACATGCTCTAGAGGGGTCACCAGAAATTCAAAGGGAACTGAATTTCAGCAACCGGGGCATCGAAGTCGGAATGCCGCGAAACTCACCCAGTCAAAGCGTTTCGCCATTTGCAGAAGAAGTCTGATTTAGAAGAAGGAGCAGAAGCATACATGCTCAAGAGGGGTCACCCGAAATTCAAAGGCAACTGAATTTCAGCAAACGGGGAATCGAAGTCGGAATGCCGCGAAATTCACCGAGTCAAAGCGTTTCCCCGTTCGTGGAAGAAGTCTGATGTAGAACAAGTAGCAGAAGCATACATGCTAAAGAGGGATCACCAGAAATTCAAAGGCAACTGAATTTCGGCAAACGGGGAATCGAAGTCGGAATGCCGCGAAACTCACCCAGTCAAAGCGTTTCGCCATTTGCAGAAGAAGTCTGATTTAGAAGAAGGAGCAGAAGCATACATGCTCAAGAGGGGTCACCCGAAATTCAAAGGCAACTGAATTTCGGCAAACGGGGAATCGAAGTCGGAATGCCGCGAAATTCACCGAGTCAAAGCGTTTCCCCGTTTGCGGAAGATGTCTGATGTAGAACAAGTAGTAGAAGCATACATGCTCAAGAGGGGTCACCAGAAATTCAAAGGCAACTGAATTTCGGCAAACGGGGAATCGAAGTCGGAATGCCGCGAAATTTACCCAGTCAAAGCGTTTCCCCGTTTGCGGAAGAAGTCTGATGTAGAACAATTAGCCGAAGCGTACATGCTCAAGAGGGATCACCAGAAATTCAAAGGCAACTGATTTTCGGCAAACGGGGAATCGAAGTCGGAATGCCGCGAAATTCACCGAGTCAAAGCGTTTCCCCATTTGCGGAAGAAGTCTGATGTAGAACAAGTAGCAGAAGCATACATGCTCAAGAGGGGTCACCCGAAATTCAAAGGCAACTGAATTTCGGCAACCGGGGAATCGAAGTCGGAATGCTGCGAAATTCACCGAGTCAAATCGTTTCCCGTTTGCGGAAGAAGTCTGATGTAGAACAAGTACTCGAAGCATACATGCTCAAGAGGGATCACAGAAATTCAAAGGCAACTGATTTTCTACAAACGGGGAATCGAAGTCGGAATGCCGTGAAATTCACCGAGTCAAAGCGTTTCCCCGTTTGCGGAAGAAGTCTGATGTAGAACAATTAGCTGAAGCGTACATGCTCAAGAGGGATCACCAGAAATTCAAAGGCAACTGATTTTCGGCAAACGGGGAATCGAAGTCGGAATGCCGCGAAATTCACCGAGTCAAAGCGTTTCCCCGTTTGCGGAAGAAGTCTGATGTAGAACAAGTAGCAGAAGCATCCATGCTCAAGAGGGATCACCAGAAATTCAAAGGCAACTGATTTTCGGCAAACGGGGAATCGAAGTCGGAATGCCGCGAAACTCACCGAGTCAAAGCGTTTCCATGTTTGCGGAAGAAGTCTGATGTAGAATAAGTAGCAGAAGCATACATGCTCAAGAGGGGTCACCCGAAATTCAAAGGCAATTGAATTTCGGCAACTTGGGCATCGAAGTCGGAATGCCGTGAAATTCACCGCGTCAAAGCGTTTCCCCGTTTGCGGAAGAAGTCTGATGTAGAACAAGTAGCCGAAGCATACATGCTCAAGAGGGATCACCAGAAATTCAAAGGCAACTGATTTTCGGCAAACGGGGAATCGAAGTCGGAATGCCGCGAAATTCACCGAGTCAAAGCGTTTCCCCGTTTGCGGAAGAAGTCTGATGTAGAATAAGTAGCAGAAGCATACATGCTCCAGAGGGGTCACCAGAAATTCAAAGGGAACTGAATTTCAGCAACCGGGGCATCGAAGTCGGAATGCCGCGAAACGCACCCAGTCCAAGCGTTTCGCCATTTGCAGAAGAAGTCTGATTTAGAAGAAGGAGCAGAAGCATACATGCTCAAGAGGGGTCACCCGAAATTCAAAGGCAACTGAATTTCAGCAAACGGGGAATCGAAGTCGGAATGCCGCGAAATTCACCGAGTCAAAGCGTTTCCCCGTTCGTGGAAGAAGTCTGATGTAGAACAAGTAGCAGAAGCATACATGCTAAAGAGGGATCACCAGAAATTCAAAGGCAACTGAATTTCGGCAACCGGGGAATCGAAGTCGGAATGCCGCGAAATTCACCGAGTCAAAGCGTTTCCCTGTTTGCGGAAGAAGTCTGATGTAGAACAAGTAGCGGAAGCATCCAAGCTCAAGTGGGATCACTAGAAATTCATAGGCAACTGAATTTCGGCAACCGGGGCATCGAAGTCGGAATGCCGCGAAATTCACCGAGTCAAAGCGTTTCCCCGTTTGCGGAAGAAGTCTGATGTAGAATAAGTAGCAGAAGCATACATGCTCAAGAGGGGTCACCCGAAATTCAAAGGCAATTGAATTTCGGCAACTTGGGCATCGAAGTCGGAATGCCGCGAAACTCACCGAGTCAAAGCGTTGCCCCGTTTGCGGAAGAAGTCTGATGTAGAATAAGTAGCTGAAGCATACATGCTCAAGAGGGGTCACCCGAAATTCAAAGGCAATTGAATTTCAGCAACCTGGGCATCAAAGTCGGAATGCCGCGAAATTCACCGAGTCAAAGCGTTTCCCCGTTTGCGGAAGAAGTCTGATGTAGAACAAGTAGCAGAAGCATACATGCTCAAGAGGGGTCACCCGAAATTCAAAGGCAATTGAATTTCAGCAACCTGGGCATCGAAGTCGGAATGCCGCGAAATTCACCGAATCAAAGCGTTTCCCCGTTTGCGGAAGAAGTCTGATGTAGAATAAGTAGCAGAAGCATACATGCTTAAGAGGGGTCACCCGAAATTCAAAGGCAATTGAATTTCGGCAACTTGGGCATCGAAGTCGGAATGCCGTGAAATTCACCGAGTCAAAGCGTTTCCCCTTTTGCGGAAGAAGTCTGATGTAGAATAAGTAGCAGAAGCATACATGCTCAAGAGGGGTCACCAGAAATTCAAAGGCAACTGATTTTTGGCAACGGGGAATCGAAATCGGAATGCCGCAAAATTCACCGAGTCAAAGCGTTACCCCGTTTGCGAAAGAAGTCTGATGTAGAACAAGTAGCAGAAGCATACATGCTCCAGAGGGGTCACCAGAAATTCAAAGGGAACTGAATTTCAGCAACCGGGACATCGAAGTCGGAATGCCGCGAAACTCACCGAGTCAAAGCGTTTCCCCGTTTGCGGAAGAAGTCTGATGTAGAATAAGTAGCAGAAGCATACATGCTCAAGAGGGGTCACCCGAAATTCAAAGGCAATTGAATTTCGGCAACTTGGGCATCGAAGTCGGAATGCCGTGAAATTCACCGAGTCAAAGCGTTTCCCCGTTTGCGGAAGAAGTCTGATGTAGAATAAGTAGCAGAAGCATACATGCTCTAGAGGGGTCACCAGAAATTCAAAGGGAACTGAATTTCAGCAACCGGGGCATCGAAGTCGGAATGCCGCGAAACTCACCCAGTCAAAGCGTTTCGCCATTTGCAGAAGAAGTCAGATGTAGAACAAGTAGCAGAAGCATACATGCTCAAGAGGGGTCACCCGAAATTCAAAGGCAATTGAATTTCAGCAACCTGGGCATCGAAGTCGGAATGCCGCGAAATTCACCGAATCAAAGCGTTTCCCCCGTTTGCGGAAGAAGTCTGATGTAGAATAAGTAGCAGAAGCATACATGCTTAAGAGGGGTCACCCGAAATTCAAAGGCAATTGAATTTCGGCAACTTGGGCATCGAAGTCGGAATGCCGTGAAATTCACCGAGTCAAAGCGTTTCCCCTTTTGCGGAAGAAGTCTGATGTAGAATAAGTAGCAGAAGCATACATGCTCAAGAGGGGTCACCAGAAATTCAAAGGCAACTGATTTTCGGCAACGGGGAATCGAAATCGGAATGCCGCAAAATTCACCGAGTCAAAGCGTTTCCCCGTTTGCGAAAGAAGTCTGATGTAGAACAAGTAGCAGAAGCATACATGCTCCAGAGGGGTCACCAGAAATTCAAAGGGAACTGAATTTCAGCAACCGGGACATCGAAGTCGGAATGCCGCGAAACTCACCGAGTCAAAGCGTTTCCCCGTTTGCGGAAGAAGTCTGATGTAGAATAAGTAGCAGAAGCATACATGCTCAAGAGGGGTCACCCGAAATTCAAAGGCAATTGAATTTCGGCAACTTGGGCATCGAAGTCGGAATGCCGTGAAATTCACCGAGTCAAAGCGTTTCCCCGTTTGCGGAAGAAGTCTGATGTAGAATAAGTAGCAGAAGCATACATGCTCTAGAGGGGTCACCAGAAATTCAAAGGGAACTGAATTTCAGCAACCGGGGCATCGAAGTCGGAATGCCGCGAAACTCACCCAGTCAAAGCGTTTCGCCATTTGCAGAAGAAGTCTGATTTAGAAGAAGGAGCAGAAGCATACATGCTCAAGAGGGGTCACCCGAAATTCAAAGGCAACTGAATTTCAGCAAACGGGGAATCGAAGTCGGAATGCCGCGAAATTCACCGAGTCAAAGCGTTTCCCCGTTCGTGGAAGAAGTCTGATGTAGAACAAGTAGCAGAAGCATACATGCTAAAGAGGGATCACCAGAAATTCAAAGGCAACTGAATTTCGGCAACCGGGGAATCGAAGTCGGAATGCCGCGAAATTCACCGAGTCAAAGCGTTTCCCCGTTCGTGGAAGAAGTCTGATGTAGAACAAGTAGCAGAAGCATACATGCTAAAGAGGGATCACCAGAAATTCAAAGGCAACTGAATTTCGGCAACCGGGGAATCGAAGTCGGAATGCCGCGAAATTCACCGAGTCAAAGTGTTTCCCCGTTTGCGGAAGAAGTCTGATGTAGAACAAGTAGCAGAAGCATACACGCTAAAGAGGGATCACCAGAAATTCAAAGGCAACTGAATTTCGGCAACCGGGGAATCGAAGCCGGAATGCCGCGAAACTCACCGAGTCAAAGCGTTTCCCCGTTTGCGGAAGAAGTCTGATGTAGAATAAGTAGCAGAAGCATGCATGCTCCAGAGGGGTCACCAGAAATTCAAAGGGAACTGAATTTCAGCAACCGGGGCATCGAAGTCGGAATGCCACGAAACTCACCCAGTCAAAGCGTTTCGCCATTTGCAGAAGAAGTCTGATTTAGAAGAAGGAGCAGAAGCTACATGCTCAAGAGGGGTCACCCGAAATTCAAAGGCAACTGAATTTCAGCAAACGGGGAATCGAAGTCGGAATGCCGCGAAATTCACCGAGTCAAAGCGTTTCCCCGTTCGTGGAAGAAGTCTGATGTAGAACAAGTAGCAGAAGCATACATGCTAAAGAGGGATCACCAGAAATTCAAAAGCAACTGAATTTCGGCAACTGGGGAATCGAAGTCGGAATGCCGCGAAATTCACCGAGTCAAAGTGTTTCCCCGTTTGCGGAAGAAGTCTGATGTAGAACAAGTAGCAGAAGTATACACGCTAAAGAGGGATCACCAGAAATTCAAAGGCAACTGAATTTCGGCAACCGGGGAATCGAAGCCGGAATGCCGCGAAATTCACCGAGTCAAAGCGTTTCCCCGTTTGCGGAAGAAGTCTGATGTAAAACAAGTAGCAGAAGCATACATGCTCCAGAGCGGTCACCAGAAATTCAAAGGGAACTGAATTTCGGCAACCGGGGCATCGAAGTCGGAATGCCGCGAAACTCACCCAGTCAAAGCGTTTCGCCATTTGCAGATGAACTCTGATTTAGAAGAAGGAGCAGAAGCATACATGCTCAAGAGGGGTCACCCGAAATTCAAAGGCAACTGAATTTCAGCAAACGGGGAATCGAAGTCGGAATGCCGCGAAATTCACCGAGTCAAAGCGTTTCCCCGTTCGTGGAAGAAGTCTGATGTAGAACAAGTAGCAGAAGCGTACATGCTAAAGAGGGATCACCAGAAATTCAAAGGCAACTGAATTTCGGCAACCGGGGAATCGAAGTCGGAATGCCGCGAAATTCACCGAGTCAAAGCGTTTCCCCGTTTGTGGAAGAAGTCTGATGTATAACAAGTAGCAGAAGATTACATGCTCAAGAGGGGTCACCCGAAATTCAAAGGCAACTGAATTTCGGCAAACGGGGAATCGAAGTCGGAATGCCGCGAAATTCACCGAGTCAAAGCGTTTCCCCGTTTGCGGAAGAAGTCTGATGTAGAACAAGTAGTAGAAGCATACATGCTCAAGAGGGGTCACTAGAAATTCAAAGGCAACTGAATTTCGGCAAACGGGGAATCGAAGTCGGAATGCCGCGAAATTTACCCAGTCAAAGCGTTTCCCCGTTTACGGAAGAAGTCTGAAGTAGAACAATTAGCCGAAGCGTACATGCTCAAGAGGGATCACCAGAAATTCAAAGGCAACTGATTTTCGGCAAACGGGGAATCGAAGTCGGAATGTCGCGAAATGCACCGAGTCAAAGCGTTTCCCCGTTTGCGGAAGAAGTCTGATGTAGACCAAGTAGCAGAAGCATACATGCTCAAGAGGGGTCACCCGAAATTCAAAGGCAACTGAATTTCGGCAACCGGGGAATCGAAGTCGGAATGCTGCGAAATTCACCGAGTCAAATCGTTTCCCGTTTGCGGAAGAAGTCTGATGTAGAACAAGTAGTCGAAGCATACATGCTCAAGAGGGATCACAGAAATTCAAAGGCAACTGATTTTCTACAAACGGGGAATCGAAGTCGGAATGCCGTGAAATTCACCAAGTCAAAGCGTTTCCCCGTTTGCGGAAGAAGTCTGATGTAGAACAAGTAGCCGAAGCATACATGCTCAAGAGGGATCACCAGAAATTCAAAGGCAACTGATTTTCGGCAAACGGGGAATCGAAGTCGGAATGCTGCGAAATTCACCGTGTCAAAGCGTTTCCCCGTTTGCGGAAGAAGTCTGATGTAGAACAAGTAGCAGAAGCATACATGCTCAAGAGGGGTCACCCGAAATTCAAAGGCAACTGAATTTCGGCAACCGGGGAATCGAAGTCGGAATGCTGCGAAATTCACCGAGTCAAATCCTTTCCCGTTTGCGGAAGAAGTCTGATGTAGAACAAGTAGTCGAAGCATACATGCTCAAGAGGGATCACAGAAATTCAAAGGCAACTGATTTTCGGCAACCGGGGAATCGAAGTCGGAATGCCGTGAAATTCACCGAGTCAAAGCGTTTCCCCGTTTGCGGAAGAAGTCTGATGTAGAACAAGTAGCAGAAGCATACATGCTCAAGAGGGGTCACCCGAAATTCAAAGGCAACTGAATTTCGGAAAACGGGGAATCGAAGTCGGAATGCCGCGAAATTCACCGAGTCAAAGCGTTTCCCCGTTTGCGGAAGAAGTCTGATGTAGAACAAGTAGCAGAAGCATACATGCTCAAGAGGGATCACCAGAAATTCAAAGGCAACTGATTTTCGGCAAACGGGAATCGAAGTTGGAATGCCGCGAAATTCACCGCGTCAAAGCGTTTCCCCGTTTGTGGAAGAAGTCTGATGTAGAACAAGCAGCAGAAGCATCCAAGCTCAAGTGGGATGACCAGAAATTCATAAGCAACTGAATTTCGGCAACCGGGGCATCGAAGTCGGAATGCCACGAAATTCACCGAGTCAAAGCGTTTCCCCGTTTGCGGAAGATGTCTGATGTAGAACAAGTAGCAGAAGCATACATGCTCAAGAGGGATCACCAGAAATTCAAAGGCAACTGATTTTCGGCAAACGGGGAATCGAAGTCGGAATGCCGCGAAATTCACCGACTCAAAGCGTTTCCCCGTTTGCGGAAGAAGTCTGATGTAGAACAAGTAGCAGAAGCATACATGCTCAAGAGGGGTCACCCGAAATTCAAAGGCAACTGAATTTCGGCAACCGGGGAATCGAAGTCGGAATGCTGCGAAATTCACCGAGTCAAATCGTTTCCCGTTTGCGAAAGAAGTCTGATGTAGAACAAGTAGTCGAAGCATACATGCTCAAGAGGGATCACAGAAATTCAAAGGCAACTGATTTTCTACAAACGGGGAATCGAAGTCGGAATGCCGTGAAATTCAACGAGTCAAAGCGTTTCCCCGTTTGCGGAAGAAGTCTGATGTAGAACAAGTAGCCGAAGCATACATGCTCAAGAGGGATCACCAGAAATTCAAAGGCAACTGATTTTCTACAAACGGGAAATCGAAGTCGGAATGCCGGGAAATTCACCGAGTCAAAGCGTTTCCCCGTTTGCGGAAGAAGTCTGATGTAGAACAAGTAGCAGAAGCATACATGCTCAAGAGGGGTCACCCGAAATTCAAAGGCAACTGAATTTCGGCAAACGGGGAATCGAAGTCGGAATGCCGCGAAATTTACCGAGTCAAAGCGTTTCCCCGTTTGCGGAAGAATTTTGATGTAGAACAATTAGCCGAAGCATACATGCTCAAGAGGGATCACCAGAAATTCAAAGGCAACTGATTTTCTACAAACGGGAAATCGAAGTCGGAATGCCGGGAAATTCACCGAGTCAAAGCGTTTCCCCGTTTGCGGAAGAAGTCTGATGTAGAACAAGTAGCAGAAGCATACATGCTCAAGAGGGGTCACCCGAAATTCAAAGGCAACTGAATTTCGGCAAACGGGGAATCGAAGTCGGAATGCCGCGAAATTTACCGAGTCAAAGCGTTTCCCCGTTTGCGGAAGAATTTTGATGTAGAACAATTAGCCGAAGCGTACATGCTCAAGAGGGATCACCAGAAATTCAAAGGCAACTGAATTTCGGCAAACGGGGAATCGAAGTCGGAATGCCGCGAAATTTACCCAGTCAAAGCGTTTCCCCGTTTACGGAAGAAGTCTGAAGTAGAACAATTAGCCGAAGCGTACATGCTCAAGAGGGATCACCAGAAATTCAAAGGCAACTGATTTTCGGCAAACGGGGAATCGAAGTCGGAATGTCGCGAAATGCACCGAGTCAAAGCGTTTCCCCGTTTGCGGAAGAAGTCTGATGTAGACCAAGTAGCAGAAGCATACATGCTCAAGAGGGGTCACCCGAAATTCAAAGGCAACTGAATTTCGGCAACCGGGGAATCGAAGTCGGAATGCTGCGAAATTCACCGAGTCAAATCGTTTCCCGTTTGCGGAAGAAGTCTGATGTAGAACAAGTAGTCGAAGCATACATGCTCAAGAGGGATCACAGAAATTCAAAGGCAACTGATTTTCTACAAACGGGGAATCGAAGTCGGAATGCCGTGAAATTCACCAAGTCAAAGCGTTTCCCCGTTTGCGGAAGAAGTCTGATGTAGAACAAGTAGCCGAAGCATACATGCTCAAGAGGGATCACCAGAAATTCAAAGGCAACTGATTTTCGGCAAACGGGGAATCGAAGTCGGAATGCTGCGAAATTCACCGTGTCAAAGCGTTTCCCCGTTTGCGGAAGAAGTCTGATGTAGAACAAGTAGCAGAAGCATACATGCTCAAGAGGGGTCACCCGAAATTCAAAGGCAACTGAATTTCGGCAACCGGGGAATCGAAGTCGGAATGCTGCGAAATTCACCGAGTCAAATCCTTTCCCGTTTGCGGAAGAAGTCTGATGTAGAACAAGTAGTCGAAGCATACATGCTCAAGAGGGATCACAGAAATTCAAAGGCAACTGATTTTCGGCAACCGGGGAATCGAAGTCGGAATGCCGCGAAATTCACCGAGTCAAAGCGTTTCCCCGTTTGCGGAAGAAGTCTGATGTAGAACAAGTAGCAGAAGCATACATGCTCAAGAGGGGTCACCCGAAATTCAAAGGCAACTGAATTTCGGCAACCGGGGAATCGAAGTCGGAATGCTGCAAAATTTACCGAGTCAAATCGTTTCCCGTTTGCGGAAGAAGTCTGATGTAGAACAAGTAGTCGAAGCATACATGCTTATGAGGGATCACAGAAATTCAAAGGCAACTGATTTTCTACAAACGGGGAATCGAAGTCGGAATGCCGTGAAATTCACCGAGTCAAAGCGTTTCCCCGTTTGCGGAAGAAGTCTGATGTAGAACAAGTAGCAGAAGCATACATGCTCAAGAGGGGTCACCCGAAATTCAAAGGCAACTGATTTTCGGCAACCGGGGAATCGAAGTCGGAATGCCGTGAAATTCACCGAGTCAAAGCGTTTCCCCGTTTGCGGAAGAAGTCTGATGTAGAACAAGTAGCAGAAGCATACATGCTCAAGAGGGGTCACCCGAAATTCACAGGCAACTGAATTTCGGCAACCGGGAAATCGAAGTCGGAATGCTGCGAAATTCACGGAGTCAAATCGTTTCCCGTTTGCGGAAGAAGTCTGATGTAGAACAAGTAGCAGAAGCATACATGCTCAAGAGGGGTCACCCGAAATTCAAAGGCAACTGAATTTCGGCAACCGGGGAATCGAAGTAGGAATGCCGCGAAATTCACCGAGTCAAATCGTTTCCCGTTTGCGGAAGAAGTCTGATGTAGAACAAGTAGTCAAAGCATACATGCTCAAGAGGGGTCACCCGAAATTCAAAGGCAACTGAATTTCGGCAACCGGGGAATCGAAGTCGGAATGCCGCGAAATTCACCGAGTCAAAGCGTTTCCCCGTTTGCGGAAGAAGTCTGATGTAGAACAAGTAGCAGAAGCATACATGCTCAAGAGGGGTCACCCGAAATTCAAAGGCAACTGAATTTCGGCAACCGGGGAATCGAAGTCGGAATGCTGCGAAATTCACCGAGTCAAATCGTTTCCCATTTGCGGAAGAAGTCTGATGTAGAACAAGTAGTCGAAGCATACATGCTCAAGAGGGATCACAGAAATTCAAAGGCAACTGATTTTCTACAAACGGGGAATCGAAGTCGGAATGCCGTGAAATTCACCGAGTCAAAGCGTTTCCCCGTTTGCGGAAGAAGTCTGATGTAGAACAAGTAGCAGAAGCATACATGCTCAAGAGGGGTCACCCGAAATTCAAAGGCAACTGAATTTCGGCAACCGGGGAATAGAAGTCGGAATGCTGCGAAATTCACCGAGTCAAATCGTTTCCCGTTTGCGGAAGAAGTCTGATGTAGAACAAGTAGCAGAAGCATACATGCTCAAGAGGGGTCACCCGAAATTCAAAGGCAACTGAATTTCGGCAACCGGGAAATCGAAGTCGGAATGCTGCGAAATTCACGGAGTCAAATCGTTTCCCGTTTGCGGAAGAAGTCTGATGTAGAACAAGTAGCAGAAGCATACATGCTCAAGAGGGGTCACCCGAAATTCAAAGGCAACTGAATTTCGGCAACCGGGGAATCGAAGTAGGAATGCCGCGAAATTCACCGAGTCAAATCGTTTCCCGTTTGCGGAAGAAGTCTGATGTAGAACAAGTAGTCAAAGCATACATGCTCAAGAGGGGTCACCCGAAATTCAAAGGCAACTGAATTTCGGCAACCGGGGAATCGAAGTCGGAATGCCGCGAAATTCACCGAGTCAAAGCGTTTCCCCGTTTGCGGAAGAAGTCTGATGTAGAACAAGTAGCAGAAGCATACATGCTCAAGAGGGGTCACCCGAAATTCAAAGGCAACTGAATTTCGGCAACCGGGGAATAGAAGTCGGAATGCTGCGAAATTCACCGAGTCAAATCGTTTCCCGTTTGCGGAAGAAGTCTGATGTAGAACAAGTAGCAGAAGCATACATGCTCAAGAGGGGTCACCCGAAATTCAAAGGCAACTGAATTTCGGCAAACGGGGAATCGAAGTCGGAATGCCGCGAAATTCACCGAGTCAAAGCGTTTCCCCGTTTGCGGAAGAAGTCTGATGTAGAACAAGTAGCAGAAGCATACATGCTCAAGAGGGGTCACCAGAAATTCAAAGGCAACTGATTTTCGGCAAACAGGGAATCGAAGTCGGAATGCCGCGAAATTCACCGAGTCAAAGCGTTTCCCCGTTTGCGGAAGAAGTCTGATGTAGAACAAGTAGCAGAAGCATACATGCTCAAGAGGGGTCACCCGAAATTCAAAGGCAACTGAATTTCGGCAACCGGGGAATCGAAGTCGGAATGCTGCGAAATTCACCGAGTCAAATCGTTTCCCGTTTGCAGAAGAAGTCTGATGTAGAACAAGTAGTCGAAGCATACATGCTCAAGAGGGATCACAGAAATTCAAAGGCAACTGATTTTCGGCAACCGGGGAATCGAAGTCGGAATGCCGTGAAATTCACCGAGTCAAAGCGTTTCCCCGTTTGCGGAAGAAGTTTGATGTAGAACAAGTAGCCGAAGCATACATGCTTACGAGGGATCACCAGAAATTCAAAGGCAACTGATTTTCGGCAAACGGGGAATCGAAGTCGGAATGCCGCGAAATTCACCGAGTCAAAGCGTTTCCCCGTTTGCGGAAGAAGTCTGATGTAGAACAAGTAGCAGAAGCATACATGCTCAAGAGGGGTCACCCGAAATTCAAAGGCAACTGATTTTCGGCAACCGGGGAATCGAAGTCGGAATGCCACGAAATTCAGCGAGTCAAAGCGTTTCCCCGTTTGCGGAAGAAGTCTGATGTAGAACAAGTAGCCGAAGCGTACATGCTCAAGAGGGATCACCAGAAATTCAAAGGCAACTGATTTTCGGCAAACAGGGAATCGAAGTCGGAATGCCGCGAAATTCACCGAGTCAAAGCGTTTCCCCGTTTGCGGAAGAAGTCTGATGTAGAACAAGTAGCCGAAGCATACATGCTCAAGAGGGGTCACCCGAAATTCAAAGGCAACTGAATTTCGGCAAACGGGGAATCGAAGTCGGAATGCCGCGAAATTCACCGATTCAAAGCGTTTCCCCGTTTGCGGAAGAAGTCTGATGTAGAACAAGTAGCCGAAGCGTACATGCTCAAGAGGGATCACCAAAAATTCAAAGGCAACTGATTTTCGGCAAACAGGGAATCGAAGTCGGAATGCCGCGAAATTCAGCGAGTCAAAGCGTTTCCCCGTTTGCGGAAGAAGTCTGATGTAGAACAAGTAGTCGAAGCATACATGCTCAAGAGGGATCACAGAAATTCAAAGGCAACTGATTTTCTACAAACGGGGAATCGAAGTCGGAATGCCGTGAAATTCACCGAGTCAAAGCGTTTCCCCGTTTGCGGAAGAAGTCTGATGTAGAACAAGTAGCAGAAGCATACATGCTCAAGAGGGGTCACCCGAAATTCAAAGGCAACTGAATTTCGGCAACCGGGGAATAGAAGTCGGAATGCTGCGAAATTCACCGAGTCAAATCGTTTCCCGTTTGCGGAAGAAGTCTGATGTAGAACAAGTAGCAGAAGCATACATGCTCAAGAGGAGTCACCCGAAATTCAAAGGCAACTGAATTTCGGCAAACGGGGAATCGAAGTCGGAATGCCGCGAAATTCACCGAGTCAAAGCGTTTCCCCGTTTGCGGAAGAAGTCTGATGTAGAACAAGTAGCCGAAGCGTACATGCTCAAGAGGGATCACCAGAAATTCAAAGGCAACTGATTTTCGGCAAACAGGGAATCGAAGTCGGAATGCCGCGAAATTCACCGAGTCAAAGCGTTTCCCCGTTTGCGGAAGAAGTCTGATGTAGAACAAGTAGCAGAAGCATACATGCTCAAGAGGGGTCACCCGAAATTCAAAGGCAACTGAATTTCGGCAACCGAGGAATCGAAGTCGGAATGCTGCGAAATTCACCGAGTCAAATCGTTTCCCGTTTGCGGAAGAAGTCTGATGTAGAACAAGTAGTCGAAGCATACATGCTCAAGAGGGATCACAGAAATTCAAAGGCAACTGATTTTCGGCAACCGGGGAATCGAAGTCGGAATGCCGTGAAATTCACCGAGTCAAAGCGTTTCCCCGTTTGCGGAAGAAGTCTGATGTAGAACAAGTAGCCGAAGCATACATGCTTACGAGGGATCACCAGAAATTCAAAGGCAACTGATTTTCGGCAAACGGGGAATCGAAGTCGGAATGCCAAGAAAAACATCGAGTCACAGCGTTTCCCCGTTTGCGGAAGAAGTCTGATGTAGAACAAGTAGCAGAAGCATACATGCTCAAGAGGGATCACCAGAAATTCAAAGGCAACTGATTTTCGGCAAACGGGGAATCGAAGTCGGAATGCCGCGAAATTCACCGTGTCAAAGCGTTTCCCCGTTTGCGGAAGAAGTCTGATGTAGAACAAGTAGCAGAAGCATACATGCTCAAGAGGGGTCACCCGAAATTCAAAGGCAACTGAATTTCGGCAACCGGGGAATCGAAGTCGGAATGCTGCGAAATTCACCGAGTCAAATCGTTTCCCGTTTGCGGAAGAAGTCTGATGTAGAACAAGTAGTCGAAGCATACATGCTCAAGAGGGATCACAGAAATTCAAAGGCAACTGATTTTCTACAAACGGGGAATCGAAGTCGGAATGCCGTGAAATTCACCGAGTCAAAGCGTTTCCCCGTTTGCGGAAGAAGTCTGATGTAGAACAAGTAGCAGAAGCATACATGCTCAAGAGGGGTCACCCGAAATTCAAAGGCAACTGAATTTCGGCAACCGGGGAATCGAAGTCGGAATGCTGCGAAATTCACCTAGTCAAATCGTTTCCCGTTTGCGGAAGAAGTCTGATGTAGAACAAGTAGTCGAAGCATACATGCTCAAGAGGGATCACAGAAATTCAAAGGCAACTGATTTTCGCCAACCGGGGAATCGAAGTCGGAATGCCGTGAAATTCAACGAGTCAAAGCGTTTCCCCGTTTGCGGAAGAAGTCTGATGTAGAACAAGTAGCCGAAGCATACATGCTCAAGAGGGATCACCAGAAATTCAAAGGCAACTGATTTTCGGCAAACGGGGAATCGAAGTCGGAATGCCGCGAAATTTACCGAGTCAAAGCGTTTCCCCGTTTGCGGAAGAAGTTTGATGTAGAACAATTAGCCGAAGCGTACATGCTCAAGAGGGATCACCAGAAATTCAAAGGCAACTGATTTTCGGCAAACGGGGAATCGAAGTCGGAATGCCGCGAAATTCACTGAGTCAAAGCGTTTCCCCGTTTGCGGAAGAAGTCTGATGTAGAACAAGTAGCAGAAGCATACATGCTCAAGAGGGGTCACCCGAAATTCAAAGGCAACTGAATTTCGGCAACCGGGGAATCGAAGTCGGAATGCTGCGAAATTCACCGAGTCAAATCGTTTCCCGTTTGCGGAAGAAGTCTGATGTAGAACAAGTAGTCGAAGCATACATGCTCAAGAGGGATCACAGAAATTCAAAGGCAACTGATTTTCGGCAACCGGGGAATCGAAGTCGGAATGCCGTGAAATTCACCGAGTCAAAGCGTTTCCCCGTTTGCGGAAGAAGTCTGATGTAGAACAAGTAGCCGAAGCATACATGCTTACGAGGGATCACCAGAAATTCAAAGGCAACTGATTTTCGGCAAACGGGGAATCGAAGTCGGAATGCCGCGAAATTCATCGAGTCAAAGCGTTTCCCCGTTTGCGGAAGAAGTCTGATGTAGAACAAGTAGCGGAAGCATACATGCTCAAGAGGGGTCACCCGAAATTCAAAGGCAACTGATTTTCGGCAACCGGGGAATCGAAGTCGGAATGCCACGAAATTCAGCGAGTCAAAGCGTTTCCCCGTTTGCGGAAGAAGTCTGATGTAGAACAAGTAGCCGAAGCGCACATGCTCAAGAGGGATCACCAGAAATTCAAAGGCAACTGATTTTCGGCAAACAGGGAATCGAAGTCGGAATGCCGCGAAATTCACCGAGTCAAAGCGTTTCCCCGTTTGCGGAAGAAGTCTGATGTAGAACAAGTAGCCGAAGCATACATGCTCAAGAGGGGTCACCCGAAATTCAAAGGCAACTGAATTTCGGCAAACGGGGAATCGAAGTCGGAATGCCGCGAAATTCACCGATTCAAAGCGTTTCCCCGTTTGCGGAAGAAGTCTGATGTAGAACAAGTAGCCGAAGCATACATGCTTACGAGGGATCACCAAAAATTCAAAGGCAACTGATTTTCGGCAAACAGGGAATCGAAGTCGGAATGCCGCGAAATTCACCGAGTCAAAGCGTTTCCCCGTTTGCGGAAGAAGTCTGATGTAGAACAAGTAGCCGAAGCATACATGCTTACGAGGGATCACCAGAAATTCAAAGGCAACTGAATTTCGGCAAACGGGGAATCGAAGTCGGAATGCCGCGAAATTCACCGATTCAAAGCGTTTCCCCGTTTGCGGAAGAAGTCTGATGTCGAACAAGTAGCAGAAGCATACATGCTCAAGAGGGATTACTAGAAATTCAAAGGCAACTGATTTTCGGCAAACAGGGAATCGAAGTCGGAATGCCGCGAAATTCACCGAGTCAAAGCGTTTCCCCGTTTGCGGAAGAAGTCTGATGTAGAACAAGTAGCCGAAGCATACATGCTCAAGAGGGATCACCAGAAATTCAAAGGCAACTGATTTTCGGCAAACGGGGAATCGAAGTCGGAATGCCGCGAAATTCACCGTGTCAAAGCGTTTCCCCGTTTGCGGAAGAAGTCTGATGTAGAACAAGTAGCAGAAGCATACATGCTCAAGAGGGGTCACCCGAAATTCAAAGGCAACTGATTTTCGGCAACCGGGGAATCGAAGTCGGAATGCCGTGAAATTCACCGAGTCAAAGCGTTTCCCCGTTTGCGGAAGAAGTTTGATGTAGAACAAGTAGCCGAAGCATACATGCTTACGAGGGATCACCAGAAATTCAAAGGCAACTGAATTTCGGCAAACGGGGAATCGAAGTCGGAATGCCGCGAAATTCACCGATTCAAAGCGTTTCCCCGTTTGCGGAAGAAGTCTGATGTCGAACAAGTAGCAGAAGCATACATGCTCAAGAGGGATTACTAGAAATTCAAAGGCAACTGATTTTCGGCAAACGGGGAATCGAAGTCGGAATGCCGCGAAATTCACCGAGTCAAAGCGTTTCCCCGTTTGCGGAAGAAGTCTGATGTAGAACAAGTAGCCGAAGCATACATGCTCAAGAGGGATCACCAGAAATTCAAAGGCAACTGATTTTCGGCAAACGGGGAATCGAAGTCGGAATGCCGCGAAATTCACCGTGTCAAAGCGTTTCCCCGTTTGCGGAAGAAGTCTGATGTAGAACAAGTAGCAGAAGCATACATGCTCAAGAGGGGTCACCCGAAATTCAAAGGCAACTGATTTTCTACAAACGGGGAATCGAAGTCGGAATGCCACGAAATTCACCGAGTCAAAGCGTTTCCCCGTTTGCGGAAGAAGTCTGATGTAGAACAAGTAGCCGAAGCATACATGCTCAAGAGGGATCACCAGAAATTCAAAGGCAACTGAATTTCGGCAAACGGGGAATCGAAGTCGGAATGCCGCGAAATTCACCGATTCAAAGCGTTTCCCCGTTTGCGGAAGAAGTCTGATGTCGAACAAGTAGCAGAAGCATACATGCTCCAGAGGGATTACTAGAAATTCAAAGGCAACTGAATTTCGACAACTGGGGAATCGAAGTCGGAATGCCAAGAAAAACATCGAGTCACAGCGTTTCCCCGTTTGCGGAAGAAGTTTGATGTAGAACAAGTAGCCGAAGCATACCTGCTCAAGAGGGATCACCAGAAATTCAAAGGCAACTGATTTTCGGCAAACGGGGAATCGAAGTCGGAATGCCGCGAAATTCACCGAGTCAAAGCGTTTCCCCGTTTGCGGAAGAAGTTTGATGTAGAACAAGTAGCCGAAGCATACATGCTTACGAGGGATCACCAGAAATTCAAAGGCAACTGAATTTCGGCAAACGGGGAATCGAAGTCGGAATGCCGCGACATTCACCGATTCAAAGCGTTTCCCCGTTTGCGGAAGAAGTCTGATGTCGAACAAGTAGCAGAAGCATACATGCTCAAGAGGGATTACTAGAAATTCAAAGGCAACTGATTTTCGGCAAACGGGGAATCGAAGTCGGAATGCCGCGAAATTCACCGAGTCAAAGCGTTTCCCCGTTTGCGGAAGAAGTCTGATGTAGAACAAGTAGCAGAAGCATACATGCTCAAGAGGGGTCACCCGAAATTCAAAGGCAACTGATTTTCTACAAACGGGGAATCGAAGTCGGAATGCCACGAAATTCACCGAGTCAAAGCGTTTCCCCGTTTGCGGAAGAAGTCTGATGTAGAACAAGTAGCCGAAGCATACATGCTCAAGAGGGATCACCAGAAATTCAAAGGCAACTGAATTTCGGCAAACGGGGAATCGAAGTCGGAATGCCGCGAAATTCACCGATTCAAAGTGTTTCCCGTTTGCGGAAGAAGTCTGATGTCGAACAAGTAGCAGAAGCATACATGCTCAAGAGGGATTACCAGAAATTCAAAGGCAACTGAATTTCGACAACTGGGGAATCGAAGTCGGAATGCCAAGAAAAACATCGAGTCACAGCGTTTCCCCGTTTGCGGAAGAAGTTTGATGTAGAACAAGTAGCCGAAGCATACATGCTCAAGAGGGATCACCAGAAATTCAAAGGCAACTGATTTTCGGCAAACGGGGAATCGAAGTCGGAATGCCGCGAAATTCACCGTGTCAAAGCGTTTCCCCGTTTGCGGAAGAAGTCTGATGTAGAACAAGTAGCAGAAGCATACATGCTCAAGAGGGATCACCAGAAATTCAAAGGCAACTGATTTTCAACAAACGGGGAATCGAAGTCGGAATGCCGTGAAATTCACCGAGTCAAAGCGTTTCCCCGTTTGCGGAAGAAGTCTGATGTAGAACAAGTAGCAGAAGCATACATGCTCAAGAGGGGTCACCCGAAATTCAAAGGCAACTGAATTTCGGCAAACGGGGAATCGAAGTTGGAATGCCGCGAAATTCACCGATTCAAAGCGTTTCCCCGTTTGCGGAAGAAGTCTGATGTCGAACAAGTAGCAGAAGCATACATGCTCAAGAGGGATTACCAGAAATTCAAAGGCAACTGAATTTCGACAACTGGGGAATCGAAGTCGGAATGCCAAGAAAAACATCGAGTCACAGCGTTTCCCCGTTTGCGGAAGAAGTTTGATGTAGAACAAGTAGCCGAAGCATACATGCTCAAGAGGGATCACCAGAAATTCAAAGGCAACTGATTTTCGGCAAACGGGGAATCGAAGTCGGAATGCCGCGAAATTCACCGTGTCAAAGCGTTTCCCCGTTTGCGGAAGAAGTCTGATGTAGAACAAGTAGCAGAAGCATACATGCTCAAGAGGGGTCACCCGAAATTCAAAGGCAACTGAATTTCGGCAACCGGGGAAACGAAGTCGGAATGCTGCGAAATTCACCGAGTCAAATCGTTTCCCGTTTGCGGAAGAAGTCTGATGTAGAACAAGTAGTCGAAGCATACATGCTCAAGAGGGATCACAGAAATTCAAAGGCAACTGATTTTCGGCAACCGGGGAATCGAAGTCGGAATGCCGTGAAATTCACCGAGTCAAAGCGTTTCCCCGTTTGCGGAAGAAGTCTGATGTAGAACAAGTAGCCGAAGCATACATGCTTAAGAGGGATCACCAGAAATTCAAAGGCAACTGATTTTCGGCAAACGGGGAATCGAAGTCGGAATGCCGCGAAATTCACCGAGTCAAAGCGTTTCCCCGTTTGCGGAAGAAGTCTGATGTAGAACAAGTAGCCGAAGCATACATGCTTAAGAGGGATCACCAGAAATTCAAAGGCAACTGATTTTCGGCAAACGGGGAATCGAAGTCGGAATGCCGCGAAATTCACCGAGTCAAAGCGTTTCCCCGTTTGTGGAAGAAGTCTGATGTAGAACAAGTAGCAGAAGCATACATGCTCAAGAGGGGTCACCCGAAATTCAAAGGCAACTGATTTTCGGCAACCGGGGAATCGAAGTCGGAATGCCGTGAAATTCACCGAGTCAAAGCGTTTCCCTGTTTGCGGAAGAAGTCTGATGTAGAACAAGTAGCCGAAGCATACATGCTTAAGAGGGATCACCAGAAATTCAAAGGCAACTGATTTTCGGCAAACGGGGAATCGAAGTCGGAATGCCGCGAAATTCACCGAGTCAAAGCGTTTCCCCGTTTGCGGAAGAAGTCTGATGTAGAACAAGTAGCCGAAGCATACATGCTTAAGAGGGATCACCAGAAATTCAAAGGCAACTGATTTTCGGCAAACGGGGAATCGAAGTCGGAATGCCGCGAAATTCACCGAGTCAAATCGTTTCCCGTTTGCGGAAGAAGTCTGATGTAGAACAAGTAGTCGAAGCATACATGCTCAAGAGGGATCACAGAAATTCAAAGGCAACTGATTTTCTACAAACAGGGAATCGAAGTCGGAATGCCGTGAAATTCACCGAGTCAAAGCGTTTCCCCGTTTGCGGAAGAAGTCTGATGTAGAACAAGTAGTCGAAGCATACATGCTCAAGAGGGATCACAGAAATTCAAAGGCAACTGATTTTCTACAAACGGGGAATCGAAGTCGGAATGCCGTGAAATTCACCGAGTCAAAGCGTTTCCCCGTTTGCGGAAGAAGTCTGATGTAGAACAAGTAGCCGAAGCATACATGCTCAAGAGGGATCACCAGAAATTCAAAGGCAACTGATTTTCGGCAAACGGGGAATCGAAGTCGGAATTCCGCGAAATTCACCGAGTCAAAGCGTTTCCCCGTTTGCGGAAGAAGTCTGATGTAGAACAAGTAGCAGAAGCATACATGCTCAAGAGGGGTCACCCGAAATTCAAAGGCAACTGAATTTCGGCAACCGGGGAAACGAAGTCGGAATGCTGCGAAATTCACCGAGTCAAATCGTTTCCCGTTTGCGGAAGAAGTCTGATGTAGAACAAGTAGTCGAAGCATACATGCTCAAGAGGGATCACAGAAATTCAAAGGCAACTGATTTTCTACAAACAGGGAATCGAAGTCGGAATGCCGTGAAATTCACCGAGTCAAAGCGTTTCCCCGTTTGCGGAAGAAGTCTGATGTAGAACAAGTAGTCGAAGCATACATGCTCAAGAGGGATCACAGAAATTCAAAGGCAACTGATTTTCTACAAACGGGGAATCGAAGTCGGAATGCCGTGAAATTCACCGAGTCAAAGCGTTTCCCCGTTTGCGGAAGAAGTCTGATGTAGAACAAGTAGCCGAAGCATACATGCTCAAGAGGGATCACCAGAAATTCAAAGGCAACTGATTTTCGGCAAACGGGGAATCGAAGTCGGAATGCCGCGAAATTCACCGAGTCAAAGCGTTTCCCCGTTTGCGGAAGAAGTCTGATGTAGAACAAGTAGCAGAAGCATACATGCTCAAGAGGGGTCACCCGAAATTCAAAGGCAACTGAATTTCAGCAACCGGGGAAACGAAGTCGGAATGCTGCGAAATTCACCGAGTCAAATCGTTTCCCGTTTGCGGAAGAAGTCTGATGTAGAACAAGTAGTCGAAGCATACATGCTCAAGAGGGATCACAGAAATTCAAAGGCAACTGATTTTCGGCAACCGGGGAATCGAAGTCGGAATGCCGTGAAATTCACCGAGTCAAAGCGTTTCCCCGTTTGCGGAAGAAGTCTGATGTAGAACAAGTAGCCGAAGCATACATGCTTAAGAGGGATCACCAGAAATTCAAAGGCAACTGATTTTCGGCAAACGGGGAATCGAAGTCGGAATGCCGCGAAATTCACCGAGTCAAAGCGTTTCCCCGTTTGCGGAAGAAGTCTGATGTAGACCAAGTAGCAGAAGCATACATGCTCAAGAGGGGTCACCCGAAATTCAAAGGCAACTGATTTTCGGCAACCGGGGAATCGAAGTCGGAATGCCACGAAATTCAGCGAGTCAAAGCGTTTCCCCGTTTGCGGAAGAAGTCTGATGTAGAACAAGTAGCCGAAGCATACATGCTCAAGAGGGATCACAGAAATTCAAAGGCAACTGATTTTCTACAAACGGGGAATCGAAGTCGGAATGCCGTGAAATTCACCGAGTCAAAGCGTTTCCCCGTTTGCGGAAGAAGTCTGATGTAGAACAAGTAGCCGAAGCATACATGCTCAAGAGGGATCACCAGAAATTCAAAGGCAACTGATTTTCTACAAACGGGGAATCGAAGTCGGAATGCCGCGAAATTCACCGAGTCAAAGTGTTTCCCCGTTTGCGGAAGAAGTCTGATGTAGAACAAGTAGCAGAAGCATACATGCTCAAGAGGGGTCACCCGAAATTCAAAGGCAACTGAATTTCGGCAACCGGGGAAACGAAGTCGGAATGCTGCGAAATTCACCGAGTCAAATCGTTTCCCGTTTGCGGAAGAAGTCTGATGTAGAACAAGTAGTCGAAGCATACATGCTCAAGAGGGATCACAGAAATTCAAAGGCAACTGATTTTCGGCAACCGGGGAATCGAAGTCGGAATGCCGTGAAATTCACCGAGTCAAAGCGTTTCCCCGTTTGCGGAAGAAGTCTGATGTAGAACAAGTAGCCGAAGCATACATGCTTAAGAGGGATCACCAGAAATTCAAAGGCAACTGATTTTCGGCAAACGGGGAATCGAAGTCGGAATGCCGCGAAATTCACCGAGTCAAAGCGTTTCCCCGTTTGTGGAAGAAGTCTGATGTAGAACAAGTAGCAGAAGCATACATGCTCAAGAGGGGTCACCCGAAATTCAAAGGCAACTGATTTTCGGCAACCGGGGAATCGAAGTCGGAATGCCACGAAATTCAGCGAGTCAAAGCGTTTCCCCGTTTGCGGAAGAAGTCTGATGTAGAACAAGTAGCCGAAGCGTACATGCTCAAGAGGGATCACCAGAAATTCAAAGGCAACTGATTTTCGGCAAACAGGGAATCGAAGTCGGAATGCCGCGAAATTCACTGAGTCAAAGCGTTTCCCTGTTTGCGGAAGAAGTCTGATGTAGAACAAGTAGCCGAAGCATACATGCTCAAGAGGGATCACCAGAAATTCAAAGGCAACTGATTTTCTACAAACGGGGAATCGAAGTCGGAATGCCGTGAAATTCACCGAGTCAAAGCGTTTCCCCGTTTGCGGAAGAAGTCTGATGTAGAACAAGTAGTCGAAGCATACATGCTCAAGAGGGATCACAGAAATTCAAAGGCAACTGATTTTCTACAAACGGGGAATCGAAGTCGGAATGCCGTGAAATTCACCGAGTCAAAGCGTTTCCCCGTTTGCGGAAGAAGTCTGATGTAGAACAAGTAGCAGAAGCATACATGCTCAAGAGGGGTCACCCGAAATTCAAAGGCAACTGAATTTCGGCAACCGGGGAAACGAAGTCGGAATGCTGCGAAATTCACCGAGTCAAATCGTTTCCCGTTTGCGGAAGAAGTCTGATGTAGAACAAGTAGTCGAAGCATACATGCTCAAGAGGGATCACAGAAATTCAAAGGCAACTGATTTTCGGCAACCGGGGAATCGAAGTCGGAATGCCGTGAAATTCACCGAGTCAAAGCGTTTCCCCGTTTGCGGAAGAAGTCTGATGTAGAACAAGTAGCCGAAGCATACATGCTTAAGAGGGATCACCAGAAATTCAAAGGCAACTGATTTTCGGCAAACGGGGAATCGAAGTCGGAATGCCGCGAAATTCACCGAGTCAAAGCGTTTCCCCGTTTGCGGAAGAAGTCTGATGTAGACCAAGTAGCAGAAGCATACATGCTCAAGAGGGGTCACCCGAAATTCAAAGGCAACTGATTTTCGGCAACCGGGGAATCGAAGTCGGAATGCCACGAAATTCAGCGAGTCAAAGCGTTTCCCCGTTTGCGGAAGAAGTCTGATGTAGAACAAGTAGCCGAAGCATACATGCTCAAGAGGGATCACAGAAATTCAAAGGCAACTGATTTTCTACAAACGGGGAATCGAAGTCGGAATGCCGTGAAATTCACCGAGTCAAAGCGTTTCCCCGTTTGCGGAAGAAGTCTGATGTAGAACAAGTAGCCGAAGCATACATGCTCAAGAGGGATCACCAGAAATTCAAAGGCAACTGATTTTCTACAAACGGGGAATCGAAGTCGGAATGCCGCGAAATTCACCGAGTCAAAGTGTTTCCCCGTTTGCGGAAGAAGTCTGATGTAGAACAAGTAGCAGAAGCATACATGCTCAAGAGGGGTCACCCGAAATTCAAAGGCAACTGAATTTCGGCAACCGGGGAAACGAAGTCGGAATGCTGCGAAATTCACCGAGTCAAATCGTTTCCCGTTTGCGGAAGAAGTCTGATGTAGAACAAGTAGTCGAAGCATACATGCTCAAGAGGGATCACAGAAATTCAAAGGCAACTGATTTTCGGCAACCGGGGAATCGAAGTCGGAATGCCGTGAAATTCACCGAGTCAAAGCGTTTCCCCGTTTGCGGAAGAAGTCTGATGTAGAACAAGTAGCCGAAGCATACATGCTTAAGAGGGATCACCAGAAATTCAAAGGCAACTGATTTTCGGCAAACGGGGAATCGAAGTCGGAATGCCGCGAAATTCACCGAGTCAAAGCGTTTCCCCGTTTGTGGAAGAAGTCTGATGTAGAACAAGTAGCAGAAGCATACATGCTCAAGAGGGGTCACCCGAAATTCAAAGGCAACTGATTTTCGGCAACCGGGGAATCGAAGTCGGAATGCCACGAAATTCAGCGAGTCAAAGCGTTTCCCCGTTTGCGGAAGAAGTCTGATGTAGAACAAGTAGCCGAAGCGTACATGCTCAAGAGGGATCACCAGAAATTCAAAGGCAACTGATTTTCGGCAAACAGGGAATCGAAGTCGGAATGCCGCGAAATTCACTGAGTCAAAGCGTTTCCCCGTTTGCGGAAGAAGTCTGATGTAGAACAAGTAGCCGAAGCCTACATGCTCAAGAGGGATCACCAGAAATTCAAAGGCAACTGATTTTCTACAAACGGGGAATCGAAGTCGGAATGCCGTGAAATTCACCGAGTCAAAGCGTTTCCCCGTTTGCGGAAGAAGTCTGATGTAGAACAAGTAGCAGAAGCATACATGCTCAAGAGGGGTCACCCGAAATTCAAAGGCAACTGAATTTCGGCAAACGGGGAATCGAAGTCGGAATGCCGCGAAATTCACCGATTCAAAGCGTTTCCCCGTTTGCGGAAGAAGTCTGATGTCGAACAAGTAGCAGAAGCATACATGCTCAAGAGGGATTACCAGAAATTCAAAGGCAACTGATTTTTGGCAACCGGGGAATCGAAGTCGGAATGCCGCGAAGTTCACCGAGTCAAAGCGTTTCCCCGTTTGCGGAAGAAGTCTGATGTAGAACAAGTAGCCGAAGCATACATGCTCAAGAGGGATCACCAGAAATTCAAAGGCAACTGATTTTCTGCAAACGGGGAATCGAAGTCGGAATGCTGCGAAATTCACCGAGTCAAAGCGTTTCCCATTTGCGGAAGAAGTCTGATGTAGAACAAGTAGTCGAAGCATACATGCTCAAGAGGGATCACCAGAAATTCAAAGGCAACTGATTTTCGGCAAACGGGGAATCGAAGTCGGAATGCCGCGAAATTCACCGAGTCAAAGCGTTTCCCCGTTTGCGGAAGAAGTCTGATGTAGAACAAGTAGCAGAAGCATACATGCTCAAGAGGGGTCACCCGAAATTCAAAGGCAACTGAATTTCGGCAACCGGGGAATCGAAGTCGGAATGCTGCGAAATTCACCGAGTCAAATCGTTTCCCGTTTGCGGAAGAAGTCTGATGTAGAACAAGTAGTCGAAGCATACATGGTCAAGAGGGATCACAGAAATTCAAAGGCAACTGATTTTCTACAAACGGGGAATCGAAGTCGGAATGCCGTGAAATTCACCGAGTCAAAGCGTTTCCCCGTTTGCGGAAGAAGTCTGATGTCGAACAAGTAGCAGAAGCATACATGCTCAAGAGGGATTACCAGAAATTCAAAGGCAACTGATTTTTGGCAACCGGGGAATCGAAGTCGGAATGCCGCGAAGTTCACCGAGTCAAAGCGTTTCCCCGTTTGCGGAAGAAGTCTGATGTAGAACAAGTAGCCGAAGCATACATGCTCAAGAGGGATCACCAGAAATTCAAAGGCAACTGATTTTCTACAAACGGGAAATCGAAGTCGAAATGCCGTGAAATTCACCGAGTCAAAGCGTTTCCCTGTTTGCGGAAGAAGTCTGATGTAGAACAAGTAGCAGAAGCATACATGCTCAAGAGGGGTCACCCAAAATTCAAAGGCAACTGAATTTCGGCAAACGGGGAATCGAAGTCGGAATGCCGCGAAATTTACCGAGTCAAAGCGTTTCCCCGTTTGCGGAAGAAGTCTGATGTAGAACAAGTAGCCGAAGCGTACATGCTCAAGAGGGATCACCAAAAATTCAAAGGCAACTGATTTTCGGCAAACGGGGAATCGAAGTCGGAATGCCGTGAAATTCACCGAGTCAAAGCGTTTCCCCGTTTGCGGAAGAAGTCTGATGTAGAACAAGTAGCAGAAGCATAAATGCTCAAGAGGGGTCACCCGAAATTCAAAGGCAACTGAATTTCGGCAACTGGGGAATCGAAGTCGGAATGCTGCGAAATTCACCGAGTCAAATCGTTTCCCGTTTGCGGAAGAAGTCTGATGTAGAACAAGTAGTCGAAGCATACATGCTCAAGAGGGATCACAGAAATTCAAAGGCAACTGATTTTCTACAAACGGGGAATCGAAGTCGGAATGCCGTGAAATTCACCGAGTCAAAGCGTTTCCCCGTTTGCGAAAGAAGTCTGATGTAGAACAAGTAGCCGAAGCATACATGCTCAAGAGGGATCACCAGAAATTCAAAGGCAACTGATTTTCGGCAAACGGGGAATCGAAGTCGGAATGCCGCGAAATTCACCGAGTCAAAGCGTTTCCCCGTTTGCGGAAGAAGTCTGATGTAGAACAAATAGCAGAAGCATACATGCTCAAGAGGGGTCACCCGAAATTCAAAGGCAACTGAATTTCGGCAACCGGGGAATCGAAGTCGGAATGCTGCGAAATTCACCGAGTCAAATCGTTTCCCATTTGCGGAAGAAGTCTGATGTAGAACAAGTAGTCGAAGCATACATGCTCAAGAGGGATCACAGAAATTCAAAGGCAACTGATTTTCGGCAACCGGGGAATCGAAGTCGGAATGCCGTGAAATTCACCGAGTCAAAGCGTTTCCCCGTTTGCGGAAGAAGTCTGATGTAGAACAAGTAGCCGAAGCATACATGCTTAAGAGGGATCACCAGAAATTCAAAGGCAACTGATTTTCGGCAAACGGGGAATCGAAGTCGGAATGCCGCGAAATTCACCAGTCAAAGCGTTTCACCATTTGCGGAAGAAGTCTGATGTAGAACAAGTAGCAGAAGCATACATGCTCAAGAGGGGTCACCCGAAATTCAAAGGCAACTGAATTTCGGCAACCTGGGAATCGAAGTCGGAATGCTGCGAAATTCACCGAGTCAAATCGTTTCCCGTTTGCGGAAGAAGTCTGATGTAGAACAAGTAGTCGAAGCATACATGGTCAAGAGGGATCACAGAAATTCAAAGGCAACTGATTTTCTACAAACGGGGAATCGAAGTCGGAATGCCGTGAAATTCACCGAGTCAAAGCGTTTCCCCGTTTGCGGAAGAAGTCTGATGTCGAACAAGTAGCAGAAGCATACATGCTCAAGAGGGATTACCAGAAATTCAAAGGCAACTGATTTTTGGCAACCGGGGAATCGAAGTCGGAATGCCGCGAAGTTCACCGAGTCAAAGCGTTTCCCCGTTTGCGGAAGAAGTCTGATGTAGAACAAGTAGCCGAAGCATACAAGCTCAAGAGGGATCACCAGAAATTCAAAGGCAACTGATTTTCTACAAACGGGAAATCGAAGTCGAAATGCCGTGAAATTCACCGAGTCAAAGCGTTTCCCTGTTTGCGGAAGAAGTCTGATGTAGAACAAGTAGCAGAAGCATACATGCTCAAGAGGGGTCACCCGAAATTCAAAGGCAACTGAATTTCGGCAAACGGGGAATCGAAGTCGGAATGCCGCGAAATTTACCGAGTCAAAGCGTTTCCCCGTTTGCGGAAGAAGTCTGATGTAGAACAAGTAGCCGAAGCGTACATGCTCAAGAGGGATCACCAAAAATTCAAAGGCAACTGATTTTCGGCAAACGGGGAATCGAAGTCGGAATGCCGCGAAATTCACCGAGTCAAAGCGTTTCCCCGTTTGCGGAAGAAGTCTGATGTAGAACAAGTAGCAGAAGCATAAATGCTCAAGAGGGGTCACCCGAAATTCAAAGGCAACTGAATTTCGGCAACTGGGGAATCGAAGTCGGAATGCTGCGAAATTCACCGAGTCAAATCGTTTCCCGTTTGCGGAAGAAGTCTGATGTAGAACAAGTAGTCGAAGCATACATGCTCAAGAGGGATCACAGAAATTCAAAGGCAACTGATTTTCTACAAACGGGGAATCGAAGTCGGAATGCCGTGAAATTCACCGAGTCAAAGCGTTTCCCCGTTTGCGAAAGAAGTCTGATGTAGAACAAGTAGCCGAAGCATACATGCTCAAGAGGGATCACCAGAAATTCAAAGGCAACTGATTTTCGGCAAACGGGGAATCGAAGTCGGAATGCTGCGAAATTCACCGAGTCAAATCGTTTCCCATTTGCGGAAGAAGTCTGATGTAGAACAAGTAGTCGAAGCATACATGCTCAAGAGGGATCACAGAAATTCAAAGGCAACTGATTTTCGGCAACCGGGGAATCGAAGTCGGAATGCCGTGAAATTCACCGAGTCAAAGCGTTTCCCCGTTTGCGGAAGAAGTCTGATGTAGAACAAGTAGCCGAAGCATACATGCTTAAGAGGGATCACCAGAAATTCAAAGGCAACTGATTTTCGGCAAACGGGGAATCGAAGTCGGAATGCCGCGAAATTCACCAGTCAAAGCGTTTCACCATTTGCGGAAGAAGTCTGATGTAGAACAAGTAGCAGAAGCATACATGCTCAAGAGGGGTCACCCGAAATTCAAAGGCAACTGAATTTCGGCAAACGGGGAATCGAAGTCGGAATGCTGCGAAATTCACCGAGTCAAAGCGTTTCCCATTTGCGGAAGAAGTCTGATGTAGAACAAGTAGTCGAAGCATACATGCTCAAGAGGGATCACCCGAAATTCAAAGGCAACTGAATTTCGGCAAACGGGGAATCGAAGTCGGAATGCCGCGAAATTCACCGAGTCAAAGCGTTTCCCCGTTTGCGGAAGAAGTCTGATGTAGAACAAGTAGCAGAAGCATACATGCTCAAGAGGGGTCACCCGAAATTCAAAGGCAACTGAATTTCGGCAAACAGGGAATCGAAGTCGGAATGCCGCGAAATTCACCGAGTCAAAGCGTTTCCCCGTTTGCGGAAGAAGTCTGATGTAGAACAAGTAGCAGAAGCATACATGCTCAAGAGGGATCACCCGAAATTCAAAGGCAACTGAATTTCGGCAAACGGGGAATCGAAGTCGGAATGCCGCGAACTTCACCGAGTCAAAGCGTTTCCCCGTTTGCGGAAGAAGTCTGATGTAGAACAAGTAGCAGAAGCATACATGCTCAAGAGGGATCACCAGAATTTCAAAGGCAACTGAATTTCGGCAACCGTGGAATCGAAGTCGGAATGCTGCGAAATTCACCGAGTCAAAGCGTTTCCCGTTTGCGGAAGAAGTCTGATGTAGAACAATTCGCCGAAGCGTACATGCTCAAGAGGGATCACCAGAAATTCAAAGGCAACTGATTTTCGGCAAACGGGGAATCGAAGTCGGAATGCCGCGAAATTCACCGAGTCAAAGCGTTTCCCCATTTGCGGAAGAAGTCTGATGTAGAACAAGTAGCAGAAGCATACATGCTCAAGAGGGATCACCCGAAATTCAAAGGCAACTGAATTTCGGCAACCGGGGAATCGAAGTCGGAATGCTGCGAAATTCACCGAGTCAAAGCGTTTCCCATTTGCGGAAGAAGTCTGATGTAGAACAAGTAGTCGAAGCATACATGCTCAAGAGGGATCACCCGAAATTCAAAGGCAACTGAATTTCGGCAAACGGGGAATCGAAGTCGGAATGCCGCGAAATTCACCGAGTCAAAGCGTTTCCCCGTTTGCGGAAGAAGTCTGATGTAGAACAAGTAGCCGAAGCATACATGCTCAAGAGGGATCACCAGAAATTCAAAGGCAACTGATTTTCTGCAAACGGGGAATCGAAGTCGGAATGCCGCGAAATTCACCGAGTCAAAGCGTTTCCCATTTGCGGAAGAAGTCTGATGTAGAACAAGTAGTCGAAGCATACATGCTCAAGAGGGATCACCCGAAATTCAAAGGCAACTGAATTTCGGCAAACGGGGAATCGAAGTCGGAATGCCGCGAAATTCACCGAGTCAAAGCGTTTCCCATTTGCGAAAGAAGTCTGATGTAGAACAAGTAGTCGAAGCATACATGCTCAAGAGGGATCACCAGAAATTCAAAGGCAACTGATTTTCGGCAAACGGGGAATCGAAGTCGGAATGCCGCGAAATTCACCGAGTCAAAGCGTTTCCCCGTTTGCGGAAGAAGTCTGATGTAGAACAAGTAGCAGAAGCATACATGCTCAAGAGGGGTCACCCGAAATTCAAAGGCAACTGAATTTCGGCAACCGGGGAATCGAAGTCGGAATGCCGCGAAATTCACCGAGTCAAAGCGTTTCCCCGTTTGCGGAAGAAGTCTGATGTAGAACAAATAGCAGAAGCATACATGCTCAAGAGGGGTCACCCGAAATTCAAAGGCAACTGAATTTCGGCAACCGGGGAATCGAAGTCGGAATGCTGCGAAATTCACCGAGTCAAATCGTTTCCCATTTGCGGAAGAAGTCTGATGTAGAACAAGTAGTCGAAGCATACATGCTCAAGAGGGATCACAGAAATTCAAAGGCAACTGATTTTCGGCAACCGGGGAATCGAAGTCGGAATGCCGTGAAATTCACCGAGTCAAAGCGTTTCCCCGTTTGCGGAAGAAGTCTGATGTAGAACAAGTAGCCGAAGCATACATGCTTAAGAGGGATCACCAGAAATTCAAAGGCAACTGATTTTCGGCAAACGGGGAATCGAAGTCGGAATGCCGCGAAATTCACCAGTCAAAGCGTTTCACCATTTGCGGAAGAAGTCTGATGTAGAACAAGTAGCAGAAGCATACATGCTCAAGAGGGGTCACCCGAAATTCAAAGGCAACTGAATTTCGGCAAACGGGGAATCGAAGTCGGAATGCTGCGAAATTCACCGAGTCAAAGCGTTTCCCATTTGCGGAAGAAGTCTGATGTAGAACAAGTAGTCGAAGCATACATGCTCAAGAGGGATCACCCGAAATTCAAAGGCAACTGAATTTCGGCAAACGGGGAATCGAAGTCGGAATGCCGCGAAATTCACCGAGTCAAAGCGTTTCCCCGTTTGCGGAAGAAGTCTGATGTAGAACAAGTAGCAGAAGCATACATGCTCAAGAGGGATCACCAGAATTTCAAAGGCAACTGAATTTCGGCAACCGTGGAATCGAAGTCGGAATGCTGCGAAATTCACCGAGTCAAAGCGTTTCCCGTTTGCGGAAGAAGTCTGATGTAGAACAATTAGCCGAAGCGTACATGCTCAAGAGGGATCACCAGAAATTCAAAGGCAACTGATTTTCGGCAAACGGGGAATCGAAGTCGGAATGCCGCGAAATTCACCGAGTCAAAGCGTTTCCCCATTTGCGGAAGAAGTCTGATGTAGAACAAGTAGCAGAAGCATACATGCTCAAGAGGGATCACCCGAAATTCAAAGGCAACTGAATTTCGGCAACCGGGGAATCGAAGTCGGAATGCTGCGAAATTCACCGAGTCAAAGCGTTTCCCATTTGCGGAAGAAGTCTGATGTAGAACAAGTAGTCGAAGCATACATGCTCAAGAGGGATCACCCGAAATTCAAAGGCAACTGAATTTCGGCAAACGGGGAATCGAAGTCGGAATGCCGCGAAATTCACCGAGTCAAAGCGTTTCCCCGTTTGCGGAAGAAGTCTGATGTAGAACAAGTAGCCGAAGCATACATGCTCAAGAGGGATCACCAGAAATTCAAAGGCAACTGATTTTCTGCAAACGGGGAATCGAAGTCGGAATGCCGCGAAATTCACCAGTCAAAGCGTTTCCCCGTTTGCGGAAGAAGTCTGATGTAGAACAAGTAGCAGAAGCATACATGCTCAAGAGGGGTCACCCGAAATTCAAAGGCAACTGAATTTCGGCAAACAGGGAATCGAAGTCGGAATGCCGCGAAATTCACCGAGTCAAAGCGTTTCCCCGTTTGCGGAAGAAGTCTGATGTAGAACAAGTAGCAGAAGCATACATGCTCAAGAGGGATCACCCGAAATTCAAAGGCAACTGAATTTCGGCAAACGGGGAATCGAAGTCGGAATGCCGCGAAATTCACCGAGTCAAAGCGTTTCCCCGTTTGCGGAAGAAGTCTGATGTAGAACAAGTAGCAGAAGCATACATGCTCAAGAGGGATCACCAGAATTTCAAAGGCAACTGAATTTCGGCAACCGTGGAATCGAAGTCGGAATGCTGCGAAATTCACCGAGTCAAAGCGTTTCCCGTTTGCGGAAGAAGTCTGATGTAGAACAATTCGCCGAAGCGTACATGCTCAAGAGGGATCACCAGAAATTCAAAGGCAACTGATTTTCGGCAAACGGGGAATCGAAGTCGGAATGCCGCGAAATTCACCGAGTCAAAGCGTTTCCCCATTTGCGGAAGAAGTCTGATGTAGAACAAGTAGCAGAAGCATACATGCTCAAGAGGGATCACCCGAAATTCAAAGGCAACTGAATTTCGGCAACCGGGGAATCGAAGTCGGAATGCTGCGAAATTCACCGAGTCAAAGCGTTTCCCATTTGCGGAAGAAGTCTGATGTAGAACAAGTAGTCGAAGCATACATGCTCAAGAGGGATCACCCGAAATTCAAAGGCAACTGAATTTCGGCAAACGGGGAATCGAAGTCGGAATGCCGCGAAATTCACCGAGTCAAAGCGTTTCCCCGTTTGCGGAAGAAGTCTGATGTAGAACAAGTAGCCGAAGCATACATGCTCAAGAGGGATCACCAGAAATTCAAAGGCAACTGATTTTCTGCAAACGGGGAATCGAAGTCGGAATGCCGCGAAATTCACCGAGTCAAAGCGTTTCCCATTTGCGGAAGAAGTCTGATGTAGAACAAGTAGTCGAAGCATACATGCTCAAGAGGGATCACCGAAATTCAAACTGGCAAACAACTGAATTTCGGCAAACGGGGAATCGAAGTCGGAATGCCGCGAAATTCACCGAGTCAAAGCGTTTCCCATTTGCGAAAGAAGTCTGATGTAGAACAAGTAGTCGAAGCATACATGCTCAAGAGGGATCACCAGAAATTCAAAGGCAACTGATTTTCGGCAAACGGGGAATCGAAGTCGGAATGCCGCGAAATTCACCGAGTCAAAGCGTTTCCCCGTTTGCGGAAGAAGTCTGATGTAGAACAAGTAGCAGAAGCATACATGCTCAAGAGGGGTCACCCGAAATTCAAAGGCAACTGAATTTCGGCAACCGGGGAATCGAAGTCGGAATGCTGCGAAATTCACCGAGTCAAATCGTTTCCCGTTTGCGGAAGAAGTCTGATGTAGAACAAGTAGTCGAAGCATACATGGTCAAGAGGGATCACAGAAATTCAAAGGCAACTGATTTTCTACAAACGGGGAATCGAAGTCGGAATGCCGTGAAATTCACCGAGTCAAAGCGTTTCCCCGTTTGCGGAAGAAGTCTGATGTCGAACAAGTAGCAGAAGCATACATGCTCAAGAGGGATTACCAGAAATTCAAAGGCAACTGATTTTTGGCAACCGGGGAATCGAAGTCGGAATGCCGCGAAGTTCACCGAGTCAAAGCGTTTCCCCGTTTGCGGAAGAAGTCTGATGTAGAACAAGTAGCCGAAGCATACATGCTCAAGAGGGATCACCAGAAATTCAAAGGCAACTGATTTTCTACAAACGGGAAATCGAAGTCGAAATGCCGTGAAATTCACCGAGTCAAAGCGTTTCCCTGTTTGCGGAAGAAGTCTGATGTAGAACAAGTAGCAGAAGCATACATGCTCAAGAGGGGTCACCCGAAATTCAAAGGCAACTGAATTTCGGCAAACGGGGAATCGAAGTCGGAATGCCGCGAAATTTACCGAGTCAAAGCGTTTCCCCGTTTGCGGAAGAAGTCTGATGTAGAACAAGTAGCCGAAGCGTACATGCTCAAGAGGGATCACCAAAAATTCAAAGGCAACTGATTTTCGGCAAACGGGGAATCGAAGTCGGAATGCCGCGAAATTCACCGAGTCAAAGCGTTTCCCCGTTTGCGGAAGAAGTCTGATGTAGAACAAGTAGCAGAAGCATAAATGCTCAAGAGGGGTCACCCGAAATTCAAAGGCAACTGAATTTCAGCAACTGGGGAATCGAAGTCGGAATGCTGCGAAATTCACCGAGTCAAATCGTTTCCCGTTTGCGGAAGAAGTTTGATGTAGAACAAGTAGTCGAAGCATACATGCTCAAGAGGGATCACAGAAATTCAAAGGCAACTGATTTTCTACAAACGGGGAATCGAAGTCGGAATGCCGTGAAATTCACCGAGTCAAAGCGTTTCCCCGTTTGCGAAAGAAGTCTGATGTAGAACAAGTAGCCGAAGCATACATGCTCAAGAGGGATCACCAGAAATTCAAAGGCAACTGATTTTCGGCAAACGGGGAATCGAAGTCGGAATGCCGCGAAATTCACCGAGTCAAAGCGTTTCCCCGTTTGCGGAAGAAGTCTGATGTAGAACAAATAGCAGAAGCATACATGCTCAAGAGGGGTCTCCCGAAATTCAAAGGCAACTGAATTTCGGCAACCGGGGAATCGAAGTCGGAATGCTGCGAAATTCACCGAGTCAAATCGTTTCCCATTTGCGGAAGAAGTCTGATGTAGAACAAGTAGTCGAAGCATACATGCTCAAGAGGGATCACAGAAATTCAAAGGCAACTGATTTTCGGCAACCGGGGAATCGAAGTCGGAATGCCGTGAAATTCACCGAGTCAAAGCGTTTCCCCGTTTGCGGAAGAAGTCTGATGTAGAACAAGTAGCCGAAGCATACATGCTTAAGAGGGATCACCAGAAATTCAAAGGCAACTGATTTTCGGCAAACGGGGAATCGAAGTCGGAATGCCGCGAAATTCACCAGTCAAAGCGTTTCACCATTTGCGGAAGAAGTCTGATGTAGAACAAGTAGCAGAAGCATACATGCTCAAGAGGGATCACCAGAAATTCAAAGGCAACTGATTTTCGGCAAACGGGGAATCGAAGTCGGAATGCCGCGAAATTCACCGAGTCAAAGCGTTTCCCCGTTTGCGGAAGAAGTCTGATGTAGAACAAGTAGCAGAAGCATACATGCTCAAGAGGGGTCACCCGAAATTCAAAGGCAACTGAATTTCGGCAACCGGGGAATCGAAGTCGGAATGCTGCGAAATTCACCGAGTCAAATCGTTTCCCGTTTGCGGAAGAAGTCTGATGTAGAACAAGTAGTCGAAGCATACATGGTCAAGAGGGATCACAGAAATTCAAAGGCAACTGATTTTCTACAAACGGGGAATCGAAGTCGGAATGCCGTGAAATTCACCGAGTCAAAGCGTTTCCCCGTTTGCGGAAGAAGTCTGATGTCGAACAAGTAGCAGAAGCATACATGCTCAAGAGGGATTACCAGAAATGCAAAGGCAACTGATTTTTGGCAACCGGGGAATCGAAGTCGGAATGCCGCGAAGTTCACCGAGTCAAAGCGTTTCCCCGTTTGCGGAAGAAGTCTGATGTAGAACAAGTAGCCGAAGCATACATGCTCAAGAGGGATCACCAGAAATTCAAAGGCAACTGATTTTCTACAAACAGGAAATCGAAGTCGAAATGCCGTGAAATTCACCGAGTCAAAGCGTTTCCCTGTTTGCGGAAGAAGTCTGATGTAGAACAAGTAGCAGAAGCATACATGCTCAAGAGGGGTCACCCGAAATTCAAAGGCAACTGAATTTCGGCAAACGGGGAATCGAAGTCGGAATGCCGCGAAATTTACCGAGTCAAAGCGTTTCCCCGTTTGCGGAAGAAGTCTGATGTAGAACAAGTAGCCGAAGCGTACATGCTCAAGAGGGATCACCAAAAATTCAAAGGCAACTGATTTTCGGCAAACGGGGAATCGAAGTCGGAATGCCGCGAAATTCACCGAGTCAAAGCGTTTCCCCGTTTGCGGAAGAAGTCTGATGTAGAACAAGTAGCAGAAGCATAAATGCTCAAGAGGGGTCACCCGAAATTCAAAGGCAACTGAATTTCAGCAACTGGGGAATCGAAGTCGGAATGCTGCGAAATTCACCGAGTCAAATCGTTTCCCGTTTGCGGAAGAAGTTTGATGTAGAACAAGTAGTCGAAGCATACATGCTCAAGAGGGATCACAGAAATTCAAAGGCAACTGATTTTCTACAAACGGGGAATCGAAGTCGGAATGCCGTGAAATTCACCGAGTCAAAGCGTTTCCCCGTTTGCGAAAGAAGTCTGATGTAGAACAAGTAGCCGAAGCATACATGCTCAAGAGGGATCACCAGAAATTCAAAGGCAACTGATTTTCGGCAAACGGGGAATCGAAGTCGGAATGCCGCGAAATTCACCGAGTCAAAGCGTTTCCCCGTTTGCGGAAGAAGTCTGATGTAGAACAAATAGCAGAAGCATACATGCTCAAGAGGGGTCTCCCGAAATTCAAAGGCAACTGAATTTCGGCAACCGGGGAATCGAAGTCGGAATGCTGCGAAATTCACCGAGTCAAATCGTTTCCCATTTGCGGAAGAAGTCTGATGTAGAACAAGTAGTCGAAGCATACATGCTCAAGAGGGATCACAGAAATTCAAAGGCAACTGATTTTCGGCAACCGGGGAATCGAAGTCGGAATGCCGTGAAATTCACCGAGTCAAAGCGTTTCCCCGTTTGCGGAAGAAGTCTGATGTAGAACAAGTAGCCGAAGCATACATGCTTAAGAGGGATCACCAGAAATTCAAAGGCAACTGATTTTCGGCAAACGGGGAATCGAAGTCGGAATGCCGCGAAATTCACCAGTCAAAGCGTTTCACCATTTGCGGAAGAAGTCTGATGTAGAACAAGTAGCAGAAGCATACATGCTCAAGAGGGGTCACCCGAAATTCAAAGGCAACTGAATTTCGGCAAACGGGGAATCGAAGTCGGAATGCTGCGAAATTCACCGAGTCAAAGCGTTTCCCATTTGCGGAAGAAGTCTGATGTAGAACAAGTAGTCGAAGCATACATGCTCAAGAGGGATCACCCGAAATTCAAAGGCAACTGAATTTCGGCAAACAGGGAATCGAAGTCGGAATGCCGCGAAATTCACCGAGTCAAAGCGTTTCCCCGTTTGCGGAAGAAGTCTGATGTAGAACAAGTAGCAGAAGCATACATGCTCAAGAGGGATCACCAGAATTTCAAAGGCAACTGAATTTCGGCAACCGTGGAATCGAAGTCGGAATGCTGCGAAATTCACCGAGTCAAAGCGTTTCCCGTTTGCGGAAGAAGTCTGATGTAGAACAATTAGCCGAAGCGTACATGCTCAAGAGGGATCACCAGAAATTCAAAGGCAACTGATTTTCGGCAAACGGGGAATCGAAGTCGGAATGCCGCGAAATTCACCGAGTCAAAGCGTTTCCCCATTTGCGGAAGAAGTCTGATGTAGAACAAGTAGCAGAAGCATACATGCTCAAGAGGGATCACCCGAAATTCAAAGGCAACTGAATTTCGGCAACCGGGGAATCGAAGTCGGAATGCTGCGAAATTCACCGAGTCAAAGCGTTTCCCATTTGCGGAAGAAGTCTGATGTAGAACAAGTAGTCGAAGCATACATGCTCAAGAGGGATCACCCGAAATTCAAAGGCAACTGAATTTCGGCAAACGGGGAATCGAAGTCGGAATGCCGCGAAATTCACCGAGTCAAAGCGTTTCCCCGTTTGCGGAAGAAGTCTGATGTAGAACAAGTAGCCGAAGCATACATGCTCAAGAGGGATCACCAGAAATTCAAAGGCAACTGATTTTCTGCAAACGGGGAATCGAAGTCGGAATGCCGCGAAATTCACCAGTCAAAGCGTTTCCCCGTTTGCGGAAGAAGTCTGATGTAGAACAAGTAGCAGAAGCATACATGCTCAAGAGGGGTCACCCGAAATTCAAAGGCAACTGAATTTCGGCAAACAGGGAATCGAAGTCGGAATGCCGCGAAATTCACCGAGTCAAAGCGTTTCCCCGTTTGCGGAAGAAGTTTGATGTAGAACAAGTAGCAGAAGCATACATGCTCAAGAGGGATCACCCGAAATTCAAAGGCAACTGAATTTCGGCAAACGGGGAATCGAAGTCGGAATGCCGCGAAATTCACCGAGTCAAAGCGTTTCCCCGTTTGCGGAAGAAGTCTGATGTAGAACAAGTAGCAGAACCATACATGCTCAAGAGGGATCACCAGAATTTCAAAGGCAACTGAATTTCGGCAACCGTGGAATCGAAGTCGGAATGCTGCGAAATTCACCGAGTCAAAGCGTTTCCCGTTTGCGGAAGAAGTCTGATGTAGAACAATTCGCCGAAGCGTACATGCTCAAGAGGGATCACCAGAAATTCAAAGGCAACTGATTTTCGGCAAACGGGGAATCGAAGTCGGAATGCCGCGAAATTCACCGAGTCAAAGCGTTTCCCCATTTGCGGAAGAAGTCTGATGTAGAACAAGTAGCAGAAGCATACATGCTCAAGAGGGATCACCCGAAATTCAAAGGCAACTGAATTTCGGCAACCGGGGAATCGAAGTCGGAATGCCGCGAAACTCACCGAGTCAAAGCGTTTCCCCGTTTGCGGAAGAAGTTTGATGTAGAACAAGTAGCCGAAGCATACATGCTCAAGAGGGATCACCAGAAATTCAAAGGCAACTGATTTTCTGCAAACGGGGAATCGAAGTCGGAATGCCGCGAAATTCACCAGTCAAAGCGTTTCCCCGTTTGCGGAAGAAGTCTGATGTAGAACAAGTAGCAGAAGCATACATGCTCAAGAGGGGTCACCCGAAATTCAAAGGCAACTGAATTTCGGCAAACAGGGAATCGAAGTCGGAATGCCGCGAAATTCACCGAGTCAAAGCGTTTCCCCGTTTGCGGAAGAAGTCTGATGTAGAACAAGTAGCAGAAGCATACATGCTCAAGAGGGATCACCCGAAATTCAAAGGCAACTGAATTTCGGCAAACGGGGAATCGAAGTCGGAATGCCGCGAAATTCACCGAGTCAAAGCGTTTCCCCGTTTGCGGAAGAAGTCTGATGTAGAACAAGTAGCAGAAGCATACATGCTCAAGAGGGATCACCAGAATTTCAAAGGCAACTGAATTTCGGCAACCGTGGAATCGAAGTCGGAATGCTGCGAAATTCACCGAGTCAAAGCGTTTCCCGTTTGCGGAAGAAGTCTGATGTAGAATAATTAGCCGAAGCATACATGCTCAAGAGGGATCACCAGAAATTCAAAGGCAACTGATTTTCGGAAACGGGGAATCGAAGTCGGAATGCCATGAAATTCACCGAGTCAAAGCGTTTCGCCGTTTGCGGAAGAAGTCTGATGTAGAACAAGTAGCAGAAGCATACATGCTCAAGAGGGGTCACCCGAAATTCAAAGGCAACTGAATTTCGGCAACCGGGGAATAAAAGTCGGAATGCTGCGAAATTCACCGAGTCAAAGCGTTTCCCCGTTTGCGGAAGAAGTCTGATGTAGAACAAGTAGTCGAAGCATACATGCTCAAGAGGGATCACCCGAAATTCAAAGGCAACTGATTTTCGGCAAACGGGGAATCGAAGTCGGAATGCCGCGAAATTCACCGAGTCAAAGCGTTTCCCCGTTTGCGGAAGAAGTCTGATGTAGAACAAGTAGCAGAAGCATACATGCTCAAGAGGGGTCACCCGAAATTCAAAGGCAACTGATTTTCGGCAAACGGGGAATCGAAGTCGGAATGCCGCGAAATTCACCGAGTCAAAGCGTTTCCCCGTTTGTGGAAGAAGTCTGATGTAGAACAAGTAGCCGAAGCATACATGCTCAAGAGGGATCACCAGAAATTCAAAGGCAACTGATTTTCTGCAAACGGGGAATCGAAGTCGGAATGCCGCGAAATTCACCGAGTCAAAGTGTTTCCCCGTTTGCGGAAGAAGTCTGATGTAGAACAAGTAGCAGAAGCATACATGCTCAAGAGGGGTCACCCGAAATTCAAAGGCAACTGAATTTCGGCAAACAGGGAATCGAAGTCGGAATGCCGCGAAATTCACCGAGTCAAAGCATTTCCCCGTTTGCGGAAGAAGTCTGATGTAGAACAAGTAGCAGAAGCATACATGCTCAAGAGGGATCACTAGAAATTCAAAGGCAACTGAATTTCGGCAACCGGGGAATCGAAGTCGGAATGCCGCGAAATTCACCGAGTCACAGCGTTTCCCCGTTTGCGGAAGAAGTCTGATGTAGAACAAGTAGCCGAAGCATACATGCTCAAGAGGGATCACCAGAAATTCAAAGGCAACTGATTTTCGGCAACCGGGGAATCGAAGTCGGAATGCCGCGAAATTCACCGAGTCAAAGCGTTTCCCCGTTTGCGGAAGAAGTCTGATGTAGAACAAGTAGCCGAAGCATACATGCTCAAGAGGGATCACCAGAAATTCAAAGGCAACTGATTTTCGGAAACGGGGAATCGAAGTCGGAATGCCATGAAATTCACCGAGTCAAAGCGTTTCGCCGTTTGCGGAAGAAGTCTGATGTAGAACAATTAGCAGAAGCATACATGCTCAAGAGGGGTCACCCGAAATTCAAAGGCAACTGATTTTCGGCAACCGGGGAATAAAAGTCGGAATGCCGCGAAATTCACCGAGTCAAAGCGTTTCCCCGTTTGCGGAAGAAGTCTGATGTAGAACAAGTAGCCGAAGCGTACATGCTCAAGAGGGATCACTAGAAATTCAAAGGCAACTGAATTTCGGCAACCGGGGAATCGAAGTCGGAATGCTGCGAAATTCACCGAGTCAAAGCGTTTCCCATTTGCGGAAGAAGTCTGATGTAGAACAAGTAGTCGAAGCATACATGCTCAAGAGGGATCACCCGAAATTCAAAGGCAACTGAATTTCGGCAAACGGGGAATCGAAGTCGGAATGCCGCGAAATTCACCGAGTCAAAGCGTTTCCCCGTTTGCGGAAGAAGTCTGATGTAGAACAAGTAGCAGAAGCATACATGCTCAAGAGGGATCACCAGAATTTCAAAGGCAACTGAATTTCGGCAACCGTGGAATCGAAGTCGGAATGCTGCGAAATTCACCGAGTCAAAGCGTTTCCCGTTTGCGGAAGAAGTCTGATGTAGCACAATTAGCCGAAGCGTACATGCTCAAGAGGGATCACCAGAAATTCAAAGGCAACTGATTTTCGGCAAATGGGGAATCGAAGTCGGAATGCCGCGAAATTCACCGAGTCAAAGCGTTTCCCCATTTGCGGAAGAAGTCTGATGTAGAACAAGTAGCAGAAGCATACATGCTCAAGAGGGATCACCCGAAATTCAAAGGCAACTGAATTTCGGCAACCGGGGAATCGAAGTCGGAATGCTGCGAAATTCACCGAGTCAAAGCGTTTCCCATTTGCGGAAGAAGTCTGATGTAGAACAAGTAGTCGAAGCATACATGCTCAAGAGGGATCACCCGAAATTCAAAGGCAACTGAATTTCGGCAAACGGGGAATCGAAGTCGGAATGCCGCGAAATTCACCGAGTCAAAGCGTTTCCCCGTTTGCGGAAGAAGTCTGATGTAGAACAAGTAGCAGAAGCATACATGCTCAAGAGGGGTCACCCGAAATTCAAAGGCAACTGAATTTCGGCAACCGAGGAATCGAATTCGGAATGCTGCGAAATTCACCGAGTCAAAGCGTTTCCCCGTTTGCGGAAGAAGTCTGATGTAGAACAAGTAGCAGAAGCATACATGCTCAAGAGGGGTCACCCGAAATTCAAAGGCAACTGATTTGCGGCAAACGAGGAATCGAAGTCGGAATGCCGCGAAATTCACCGAGTCAAAGCGTTTCCCCGTTTGCGGAAGAAGTCTGATGTAGAACAAGTAGCAGAAGCATACATGCTCAAGAGGGGTCACCCGAAATTCAAAGGCAACTGATTTTCGGCAACCGGGGAATCGAAGTCGGAATGCTGCGAAATTCACCGAGTCAAATCGTTTCCCGTTTGCGGAAGAAGTCTGATGTAGAACAAGTAGTCGAAGCATACATGCTCAAGAGGGATCACAGAAATTCAAAGGCAACTGATTTTCGGCAACCGGGGAATCGAAGTCCGAATGCCACGAAATTCACCGAGTCAAACCGTTTCCCCGTTTGCGGAAGAAGTCTGATGTAGAACAAGTAGCCGAAGCATACATGCTCAAGAGGGATCACCAGAAATTCATAGGCAACTGATTTTCGGCAACCGGGGAATCGAAGTCGGAATGCCGCGAAATTTACCGAGTCAAAGCGTTTCCCCGTTTGCGGAAGAAGTCTGATGTAGAACAAGTAGCCGAAGCATACATGCTCAAGAGGGATCACCAGAAATTCAAAGGCAACTGATTTTCGGAAATGGCGAATCGAAGTCGGAATGCCGTGAAATTCACAGAGTCAAAGCGTTTCCCCGTTTGCGGAAGAAGTCTGATGTAGAACAAGTAGCAGAAGCATACATGCTCAAGAGGGGTCACCCGAAATTCAAAGGCAACTGAATTTCGGCAACCGGGGAATCGAAGTTGGAATGCCGTGAAATGCACCGAGTCAAAGCGTTTCCCCGTTTGCGGAAGAAGTCTGATGTAGAACAAGTAGCCGAAGCATACATGCTCAAGAGGGATCACCAGAAATTCAAAGGCAACTGATTTTCGGCAACCGGGGAATCGAAGTCGGAATGCCGCGAAATTCACCGAGTCAAAGCGTTTCCCCGTTTGCGGAAGAAGTCTGATGTAGAACAAGTAGCAGAAGCATACATGCTTAAGAGGGGTCACCCGAAATTCAAAGGCAACTGAATTTCGGCAACCCGAGAATCGAAGTTGGAATGCCGCGAAATTCACCGAGTCAAAGCGTTTCCCCGTTTGCGGAAGAACTCTGATGTAGAACAAGTAGCAGAAGCATACATGCTCAAGAGGGATCACCAGAAATTCAAAGGCAACTGATTTTCGGCAACCGGGGAATCGAAGTCGGAAGGCCGCGAAATTTACCGAGTTAAAGCGTTTCCCCGTTTGCGGAAGAAGTCTGATGTAGAACAAGTAGCCGAAGCATACATGCTCAAGAGGGATCACCAGAAATTCAAAGGCAACTGATTTTCGGCAATCGGGGAATCGAAGTCGGAAGGCCGCGAAATTTACCGAGTTAAAGCGTTTCCCCGTTTGCGGAAGAAGTCTGATGTAGAACAAGTAGCCGAAGCATACATGCTCAAGAGGGATCACCAGAAATTCAAAGGCAACTGATTTTCGGAAACGGGGAATCGAAGTCGGAATGCCGTGAAATTCACCGAGTCAAAGCGTTTCCCCGTTTGCGGAAGAAGTCTGATGTAGAACAAGTAGCAGAAGCATACATGCTCAAGAGGGGTCACCCGAAATTCAAAGGCAACTGAATTTCGGCAACCGGGGAATCGAAGTTGGAATGCCGTGAAATGCACCGAGTCAAAGCGTTTCCCTGTTTGCGGAAGAAGTCTGATGTAGAACAAGTAGCCGAAGCATACATGCTCAAGAGGGATCACCAGAAATTCAAAGGCAACTGATTTTCGGCAACCGGGGAATCGAAGTCGGAAGGCCGCGAAATTTACCGAGTTAAAGCGTTTCCCCGTTTGCGGAAGAAGTCTGATGTAGAACAAGTAGCCGAAGCATACATGCTCAAGAGGGATCACCAGAAATTCAAAGGCAACTGATTTTCGGCAACCGGGGAATCGAAGTCGGAAGGCCGCGAAATTTACCGAGTTAAAGCGTTTCCCCGTTTGCGGAAGAAGTCTGATGTAGAACAAGTAGCCGAAGCATACATGCTCAAGAGGGATCACCAGAAATTCCAAGGCAACTGATTTTTGGAAACGGGGAATCGAAGTCGGAATGCCGTGAAATTCACCGAGTCAAAGCGTTTCCCCGTTTGCGGAAGAAGTCTGATGTAGAACAAGTAGCAGAAGCATACATGCTCAAGAGGGGTCACCCGAAATTCAAAGGCAACTGAATTTCACCAAACGGGGAATCGAAGTCGGAATGCCGCGAAATTCACCGAGTCAAAGCGTTTCCCCGTTTGCGGAAGAAGTCTGATGGAGAACAAGTAGCAGAAGCATACATGCTCAAGAGGGGTCACCCGAAATTCAAAGGATACTGATTTTCGGCAACCGGGGAATCGAAGTCGGAATGCCGCGAAATTCACCGAGTCAAATCGTTTCCCCGTTTGCGGAAGAAGTCTGATGTAGAACAAGTAGCAGAAGCATACATGCTCAAGAGGGGTCACCCGAAATTCAAAGGCAACTGATTTTCGGCAACCGGGGAATCGAAGTCGGAATGCCGTGAAATTCACCGAGTCAAAGCGTTTCCCCGTTTGCGGAAGAAGTCTGATGTAGAACAAGTAGTCGAAGCATACATGCTCAAGAGGGATCACCAGAAATTCAAAGGCAACTGAATTTCGGCAAACGGGGAATCGAAGTCGGAATGCCGCGAAATTTATCGATTCAAAGCGTTTCCCCGTTTGCGGAAGAAGTCTGATGTAGAACAAGTAGCAGAAGCATACATGCTCAAGAGGGATCACCAGAAATTCAAAGGCAACTGAATTTCGGCAACCGGGGAATCGAAGTCGGAATGCCGCGAAATTCACCGAGTCAAAGCGTTTCCCCGTTTGCGGAAGAAGTCTGATGTAGAACAAGCAGTCGAAGCATACATGCTCAAGAGGGATCACAGAAATTCAAAGGCAACTGATTTTCGGCAACCGGGGAATCGAAGTCGGAATGCCACGAAATTCACCGAGTCAAATCGTTTCCCCGTTTGCGGAAGAAGTCTGATGTAGAACAAGTAGCCGAAGCATACATGCTCAAGAGGGATCACCAGAAATTCAAAGGCAACTGATTTTCCGCAAACGGGGAATCGAAGTCGGAATGCCGCGAAATTCACGGAGTCAAAGCGTTTCCCCGTTTGCGGAAGAAGTCTGATGTAGAACAAGTAGCCGAAGCATACATGGTCAAGAGGGATCACCAGAAATTCAAAGGCAACTGATTTTCGGCAAACGGGGAATCGAAGTCGGAATGCCGCGAAATTCACCGAGTCAAAGCGTTTCCCCGTTTGCGGAAGAAGTCTGATGTAGAACAAGTAGCAGAAGCATACATGCTCAAGAGGGGTCACCCGAAATTCAAAGGCAACTGATTTTCGGCAACCGGGGAATCGAAGTCGGAATGCCGCGAAATTCACCGACTCAAAGCGTTTCCCCGTTTGCGGAAGAAGTCTGATGTAGAACAAGTAGCCGAAGCGTACATGCTCAAGAGGGATCACCAGAAATTCAAAGGCAACTGATTTTCGGCAAACGGGGAATCGAAGTCGGAATGCCGCGAAATTCACCGAGTCAAAGCGTTTCCCCGTTTGCGGAAGAAGTCTGATGTAGAACAAGTAGCAGAAGCATACATGCTCAAGAGGGGTCACCCGAAATTCAAAGGCAACTGAATTTCGGCAACCGGGGAATCGAAGGCGGAATGCCGCGAAATTCACCGACTCAAAGCGTTTCCCCGTTTGCGGAAGAAGTCTGATGTAGAACAAGTAGCCGAAGCATACATGCTCAAGAGGGGTCACCCGAAATTGAAAGGCAACTGATTTTCGGCAAACGGGGAATCGACGTCGGAAGGCCGTGAAATTCACCGAGTCAAAGCGTTTCCCCGTTTGCGGAAGAAGTCTGATGTAGAACAAGTAGCAGAAGCATACATGCTCAAGAGGGGTCACCCGAAATTCAAAGGCAACTGAATTTCACCAAACGAGGAATCGAAGTCGGAATGCCGCGAAATTCACCGAGTCAAAGCGTTTCCCCGTTTGCGGAAGAAGTCTGATGTAGAACAAGTAGCAGAAGCATACATGCTCAAGAGGGGTCACCCGAAACTCAAAGGCAACTGATTTTCGGACACGGAGAATCGAAGTCGGAATGCCGTGAAATTCACCGAGTCAAAGCGTTTCCCCGTTTGCGGAAGAAGTCTGATGTAGAACAAGTAGCCGAAGCATACATGCTCAAGAGGGGTCACCCGAAATTCAAAGGCAACTGATTTTCGGCAAACAAGGAATCGAAGTCGGAATGCCGTGAAATTCACCGAGTCAAAGCGTTTCCCCGTTTGCGGAAGAAGTCTGATGTAGAACAAGTAGCAGAAGCATACATGCTCAAGAGGGGTCACCTGAAATTCAAAGGCAACTGAATTTCACCAAACGGGGAATCGAAGTCGGAATGCCGCGAAATTCACCGAGTCAAAGCGTTTCCCCGTTTGCGGAAGAACTCTGATGTAGAACAAGTAGCCGAAGCATACATGCTCAAGAGGGGTCACCCGAAATTCAAAGGCAACTGATTTTCGGAAACCGGGGAATCGAAGTCGGAATGCCGCGAAATTCACGGAGTCAAAGCATTTCCCCGTTTGCGGAAGAAGTCTGATGTAGAACAAGTAGCCGAAGCATACATGCTCAAGAGGGATCACCAGAAATTCAAAGGCAACTGATTTTCGGCAAACGGGGAATCGAAGTCGGAATGCCGAGAAATTCACCGAGTCAAAGCGTTTCCCCGTTTGCGGAAGAACTCTGATGTAGAACAAGTAGCAGAAGCATACATGCTCAAGAGGGGTCACCCGAAATTCAAAGGCAACTGATTTTCGGCAACCGGGGAATCGAAGTCGGAATGCCGCGAAATTCACCGACTCAAAGCGTTTCCCCGTTTGCGGAAGAAGTCTGATGTAGAACAAGTAGCCGAAGCGTACATGCTCAAGAGGGATCACCAGAAATTCAAAGGCAACTGATTTTCGGCAAACGGGGAATCGAAGTCGGAATGCCGCGAAATTCACCGAGTCAAAGCGTTTCCCCGTTTGCGGAAGAAGTCTGATGTAGAACAAGTAGCAGAAGCATACATGCTCAAGAGGGGTCACCCGAAATTCAAAGGCAACTGAATTTCGGCAACCGGGGAATCGAAGTCGGAATGCCGCGAAATTCACCGAGTAAAAGCGTTTCCCCGTTTGCGGAAGAAGTCTGATGTAGAACAAGTAGCCGAAGCATACATGCTCAAGAGGGGTCCCCCGAAATTCAAAGGCAACTGATTTTCGGCAAACGGGGAATCGAAGTCGGAATGCCGTGAAATTCACCGAGTCAAAGCGTTTCCCCGTTTGCGGAAGAAGTCTGATGTAGAACAAGTAGCAGAAGCATACATGCTCAAGAGGGGTCACCCGAAATTCAAAGGCAACTGAATTTCACCAAACGAGGAATCGAAGTCGGAATGCCGCGAAATTCACCGAGTCAAAGCGTTTCCCCCGTTTGCGGAAGAAGTCTGATGTAGAACAAGTAGCAGAAGCATACATGCTCAAGAGGGGTCACCCGAAATTCAAAGGCAACTGATTTTCGGAAACGGAGAATCGACGTCGGAATGCCGTGAAATTCGCCGAGTCAAAGCGTTTCCCCGTTTGCGGAAGAAGTCTGATGTAGAACAAGTAGCCGAAGCATACATGCTCAAGAGGGGTCACCCGAAATTCAAAGGCAACTGATTTTCGGCAAACGGGGAATCGAAGTCGGAATGCCGTGAAATTCACCGAGTCAAAGCGTTTCCCCGTTTGCGTAAGAAGTCTGATGTAGAACAAGTAGCAGAAGCATACATGCTCAAGAGGGGTCACCCGAAATTCAAAGGCAACTGAATTTCACCAAACGGGGAATCGAAGTCGGAATGCCGCGAAATTCACCGAGTCAAAGCGTTTCCCCGTTTGCGGAAGAACTCTGATGTAGAACAAGTAGCCGAAGCATACATGCTCAAGAGGGGTCACCCGAAATTCAAAGGCAACTGAATTTCGGCAACCGGGGAATCGAAGTTGTAATGCCGCGAAATTCACCGAGTCAAAGCGTTTACCCGTTTGCGGAAGAACTCTGATGTAGAACAAGTAGCAGAAGCATACATGCTCAAGAGGGATCACCAGAAATTCAAAGGCAACTGATTTTCGGCAACCGGGGAATCGAAGTCGGAATGCCGCGAAATGCACCGAGTCAAAGCGTTTCCCCGTTTGCGGAAGAACTCTGATGTAGAACAAGTAGCCGAAGCATACATGCTCAAGAGGGGTCACCCGAAATTCAAAGGCAACTGAATTTTGGCAACCGGGGAATCGAAGTTGTAATGCCGCGAAATTCACCGAGTCAAAGCGTTTACCCGTTTGCGGAAGAACTCTGATGTAGAACAAGTAGCAGAAGCATACATGCTCAAGAGGGATCACCAGAAATTCAAAGGCAACTGATTTTCGGCAACCGGGGAATCGAAGTCGGAATGCCGCGAAATGCACCGAGTCAAAGCGTTTCCCCGTTTGCGGAAGAACTCTGATGTAGAACAAGTAGCCGAAGCATACATGCTCAAGAGGGATCACCAGAAATTCAAAGGCAACTGATTTTCAGAAACGGGAAATCGAAGTCGGAATGCCGCGAAATTCACCGAGTCAAAGCGTTTCCCCCGTTTGCGGAAGAAGTCTGATGTAGAACAAGTAGCAGAAGCATACATGCTCAAGAGGGGTCACCCGAAATTCAAAGGCAATTGATTTTCGGAAACCGCGGAATCGAAGTCGGAATGCCGCGAAATTCACCGAGTCAAAGCGTTTCCCCGTTTGCGGAAGAAGTCTGATGTAGAACAAGTAGCCGAAGCATACATGCTCAAGAGGGATCACCAGAAATTCAAAGGCAACTGATTTTCGGAAACGGGGAATCGAAGTCGGAATGCCGTGAAATTCACCGAGTCAAAGCGTTTCGCCGTTTGCGGAAGAAGTCTGATGTAGAACAAGTAGCAGAAGCATACATGCTCAAGAGGGGTCACCCGAAATTCAAAGGCAACTGAATTTCGCCAAACGGGGAATCGAAGTCGGAATGCCGCGAAATTCACCGAGTCAAAGCGTTTCCCCGTTTGCGGAAGAAGTCTGATGTAGAACAAGTAGCAGAAGCATACATGCTCAAGAGGGGTCACCCGAAATTCAAAGGCAACTGAATTTCACCAAACGGGGAATCGAAGTCGGAATGCCGCGAAATTCACCGAGTCAAAGCGTTTCCCTGTTTGCGGAAGAAGTCTGATGTAGAACAAGTAGCAGAAGCATACATGCTCAAGAGGGGTCACCCAAAATTCAAAGGCAACTGAATTTCACCAAACGGGGAATCGAAGTCGGAATGCCGCGAAATTCACCGAGTCAAAGCGTTTCCCCGTTTGCGGAAGAACTCTGATGTAGAACAAGTAGCAGAAGCATACATGCTCAAGAGGGATCACCAGAAATTCAAAGGCAACTGATTTTCGGCAACCGGGGAATCGAAGTCGGAATGCCGCGAAATGCACCGAGTCAAAGCGTTTCCCCGTTTGCGGAATAACTCTGATGTAGAACAAGTAGCCGAAGCATACATGCTCAAGAGGGATCACCAGAAATTCAAAGGCAACTGATTTTCGGAACCGGGGAATCGAAGTCGGAATGCTGTGAAATTCACCGAGTCAAAGCGTTTCCCCGTTTGCGGAAGAAGTCTGATGTAGAACAAGTAGCCGAAGCATACATGCTCAAGAGGGATCACCAGAAATTCAAACGCAACTGATTTTCGGAAACGGGGAATCGAAGTCGGAATGCTGTGAAATTCACCGAGTCAAAGCGTTTCGCCGTTTACGGAAGAAGTCTGATGTAGAACAAGTAGCAGAAGCATACATGCTCAAGAGGGGTCAACCGAAATTCAAAGGCAACTGAATTTCGCCAAACGGGGAATCAAAGTCGGAATGTCGCGAAATTCACCGAGTCAAAGCGTTTCCCCGTTTGCGGAAGAAGTCTGATGTATAACAAGTAGCGGAAGCATACATGCTCAAGAGGGGTCACCCGAAATTCAAAGGCAACTGAATTTCGGCAACCGGGAAATCGAAGTTGGAATGCCGCGAAATTCACTGAGTCAAAGCGTTTCCCCGTTTGCGGAAGAACTCTGATGTAGAACAAGTACCAGAAGCTTACATGCTCAAGAGGGATCACCAGAAATTCAAAAGCAACTGATTTTCGGCAACCGGGGAATCGAAGTCGGAATGCCGCGAAATTCACCGAGTCAAAGCGTTTCCCCGTTGGTGGAAGAAGTCTGATGTAGAACAAGTAGCCGAAGCATACATGCTCAAGAGGAATCACCAGAAATTCAAAGGCAACTGATTTTCAGAAACGGGGAATCGAAGTCGGAATGCCGCGAAATTCAACGAGTCAAAGCGTTTCCCCGTTTGCGGAAGAAGTCTGATGTAGAACAAGTAGCAGAAGCATACATGCTCAAGAGGGGTCACCCGAAATTCAAAGGCAACTGATTTTCGGAAACCGGGGAATCGAAGTCGGAATGCCGCGAAATTCACCGAGTCAAAGCGTTTCCCTGTTTGCGGAAGAAGTCTGATGTAGAACAAGTAGCCGAAGCATACATGCTCAAGAGGAATCACCAGAAATTCAAAGGCAACTGATTTTCAGAAACGGGGAATCGAAGTCGGAATGCCGCGAAATTCACCGAGTCAAAGCGTTTCCCCGTTTGCGGAAGAAGTCTGATGTATAACAAGTAGCGGAAGCATACATGCTCAAGAGGGGTCACCCGAAATTCAAAGGCAACTGAATTTCGGCAACCGGGAAATCGAAGTTGGAATGCCGCGAAATTCACTGAGTCAAAGCGTTTCCCCGTTTGCGGAAGAACTCTGATGTAGAACAAGTACCAGAAGCATACATGCTCAAGAGGGATCACCAGAAATTCAAAGGCAACTGATTTTCGGCAACCGGGGAATCGAAGTCGGAATGCCGCGAAATTCACCAGTCAAAGCGTTTCCCCGTTTGTGGAAGAAGTCTGATGTAGAACAAGTAGCAGAAGCATACATGCTCAAGAGGGGTCACCCGAAATTCAAAGGCAACTGAATTTCGGCAAACAGGGAATCGAAGTCGGAATGCCGCGAAATTCACCGAGTCAAAGCGTTTCCCCGTTTGCGGAAGAAGTCTGATGTAGAACAAGTAGCAGAAGCATACATGCTCAAGAGGGATCACCCGAAATTCAAAGGCAACTGAATTTCGGCAAACGGGGAATCGAAGTCGGAATGCCGCGAAATTCACCGAGTCAAAGCGTTTCCCCGTTGGTGGAAGAAGTCTGATGTAGAACAAGTAGCCGAAGCATACATGCTCAAGAGGAATCACCAGAAATTCAAAGGCAACTGATTTTCAGAAACGGGGAATCGAAGTCGGAATGCCGCGAAATTCAACGAGTCAAAGCGTTTCCCCGTTTGCGGAAGAAGTCTGATGTAGAACAAGTAGCAGAAGCATACATGCTCAAGAGGGGTCACCCGAAATTCAAAGGCAACTGATTTTCGGAAACCGGGGAATCGAAGTCGGAATGCCGCGAAATTCACCGAGTCAAAGCGTTTCCCCGTTTGCGGAAGAAGTCTGATGTAGAACAAGTAGCCGAAGCATACATGCTCAAGAGGAATCACCAGAAATTCAAAGGCAACTGATTTTCAGAAACGGGGAATCGAAGTCGGAATGCCGCGAAATTCACCGAGTCAAAGCGTTTCCCCCGTTTGCGGAAGAAGTCTGATGTATAACAAGTAGCGGAAGCATACATGCTCAAGAGGGGTCACCCGAAATTCAAAGGCAACTGAATTTCGGCAACCGGGAAATCGAAGTTGGAATGCCGCGAAATTCACTGAGTCAAAGCGTTTCCCCGTTTGCGGAAGAACTCTGATGTAGAACAAGTACCAGAAGCATACATGCTCAAGAGGGATCACCAGAAATTCAAAGGCAACTGATTTTCGGCAACCGGGGAATCGAAGTCGGAATGCCGCGAAATTCACCGAGTCAAAGCGTTTCCCCGTTTGCGGAAGAAGTCTGATGTAGAACAAGTAGCCGAAGCATACATGCTCAAGAGGAATCACCAGAAATTCAAAGGCAACTGATTTTCGGAAACGGGGAATCGAAGTCGGAATGCCGCGAAATTCACCGAGTCAAAGCGTTTCCCCGTTTGCGGAAGAAGTCTGATGTAGAACAAGTAGCAGAAGCATACATGCTCAAGAGGGGTCACCCGAAATTCAAAGGCAACTGATTTTCGGAAACCGGGGAATCGAAGTCGGAATGCCGCGAAATTCACCGACTCAAAGCGTTTCCCCGTTTGCGGAAGAAGTCTGATGTAGAACAAGTAGCAGAAGCTTACATGCTCAAGAGGGGTCACCCGAAATTCAAAGGCAACTGAATTTCACCAAACGGGGAATCGATGTCGGAATGCCGCGAAATTCACCGAGTCAAAGCGTTTCCCCGTTTGCGGAAGAAGTCTGATGTAGAACAAGTAGCAGAAGCATACATGCTCAAGAGGGGTCACCCAAAATTCAAAGCCAACTGATTTTCGGAAACGGGGAATCGAAGTCGGAATGCCGTGAAATTCACCGAGTCAAAGCGTTTCCCCGTTTGCGGAAGAAGTCTGATGTAGAACAAGTAGCCGAAGCATACATGCTCAAGAGGGGTCACCCGAAATTCAAAGGCAACTGATTTTCGGCAAACGGGGAATCGAAGTCGGAATGCCGTGAAATTCACGGAGTCAAAGCGTTTCCCCGTTTGCGGAAGAAGTCTGATGTAGAACAAGTAGCCGAAGCATACATGCTCAAGAGGAATCACCAGAAATTCAAAGGCAACTGATTTTCAGAAACGGGGAATCGAAGTCGGAATGCCGCGAAATTCACCGAGTCAAAGCGTTTCCCCGTTTGCGGAAGAAGTCTGATGTATAACAAGTAGCGGAAGCATACATGCTCAAGAGGGGTCACCCGAAATTCAAAGGCAACTGAATTTCGGCAACCGGGAAATCGAAGTTGGAATGCCGCGAAATTCACTGAGTCAAAGCGTTTCCCCGTTTGCGGAAGAACTCTGATGTAGAACAAGTACCAGAAGCATACATGCTCAAGAGGGATCACCAGAAATTCAAAGGCAACTGATTTTCGGCAACCGGGGAATCGAAGTCGGAATGCCGCGAAATTCACCGAGTCAAAGCGTTTCCCCGTTTGCGGAAGAAGTCTGATGTAGAACAAGTAGCCGAAGCATACATGCTCAAGAGGAATCACCAGAAATTCAAAGGCAACTGATTTTCGGAAACGGGGAATCGAAGTCGGAATGCCGCGAAATTCACCGAGTCAAAGCGTTTCCCCGTTTGCGGAAGAAGTCTGATGTAGAACAAGTAGCAGAAGCATACATGCTCAAGAGGGGTCACCCGAAATTCAAAGGCAACTGATTTTCGGAAACCGGGGAATCGAAGTCGGAATGCCGCGAAATTCACCGACTCAAAGCGTTTCCCCGTTTGCGGAAGAAGTCTGATGTAGAACAAGTAGCAGAAGCTTACATGCTCAAGAGGGGTCACCCGAAATTCAAAGGCAACTGAATTTCACCAAACGGGGAATCGATGTCGGAATGCCGCGAAATTCACCGAGTCAAAGCGTTTCCCCGTTTGCGGAAGAAGTCTGATGTAGAACAAGTAGCAGAAGCATACATGCTCAAGAGGGGTCACCCAAAATTCAAAGCCAACTGATTTTCGGAAACGGGGAATCGAAGTCGGAATGCCGTGAAATTCACCGAGTCAAAGCGTTTCCCCGTTTGCGGAAGAAGTCTGATGTAGAACAAGTAGCCGAAGCATACATGCTCAAGAGGGGTCACCCGAAATTCAAAGGCAACTGATTTTCGGCAAACGGGGAATCGAAGTCGGAATGCCGTGAAATTCACGGAGTCAAAGCGTTTCCCCGTTTGTGGAAGAAGTCTGATGTAGAACAAGTAGCAGAAGCATACATGCTCAAGAGGGGTCACCCGAAATTCAAAGGCAACTGAATTTCACCAAACGGGGAATCGAAGTCGGAATGCCGCGAAATTCACCGAGTCAAAGCGTTTCCCCGTTTGCGGAAGAAGTCTGATGTAGAACAAGTAGCCGAAGCATACATGCTCAAGAGGGGTCACCCGAAATTGAAAGGCAACTGAATTTCGGCAACCGGGGAATCGAAGTCGGAATGCTGCGAAATTCACCGAGTCAAAGCGTTTCCCATTTGCGGAAGAAGTCTGATGTAGAACAAGTAGTCGAAGCATACATGCTCAAGAGGGATCACCCGAAATTCAAAGGCAACTGAATTTCGGCAAACGGGGAATCGAAGTCGGAATGCCGCGAAATTCACCGAGTCAAAGCGTTTCCCCGTTTGCGGAAGAAGTCTGATGTAGAACAAGTAGCCGAAGCATACATGCCCAAGAGGGGTCACCCGAAATTCAAAGGAAACTGATTTTCGGCAACCGGGGAATCGAAGTCGGAATGCCGCGAAATTCACCGAGTCAAAGCGTTTCCCCGTTTGCGGAAGAAGTCTGATGTAGAAGAAGTAGCAGAAGCATACATGCTCAAGAGGGGTCACCCGAAATTCAAAGGCAACTGATTTTCGGCAACCGGGGAATCATAGTCGGAATGCTGTGAAATTCACCGAGTCAAAGCGTTTCCCCGTTTGCGGAAGAAGTCTGATGTAGAACAAGTAGCCGAAGCGTACATGCTCAAGAGGGATCACCAGAAATTCAAAGGCAACTGATTTTCGGCAAACGGGGAATCGAAGTCGGAATGCCGAGAAATTCATCGAGTCAAAGCGTTTCCCCGTTTGCGGAAGAAGTCTGATGTAGAACAAGTACCAGAAGCATACATGCTCAAGAGGGGTCACCCGAAATTCAAAGGCAACTAAATTTCGGTTAACGGGGAATCGAAGTCGGAATGCCGCGAAATTCACCGAATCAAAGCGTTTCCCCCGTTTGCGGAAGAAGTCTGATGTAGAACAAGTAGCCGAAGCATACATGCTCAAGAGGGATCACCAGAAATTTAAAGGCAACTGATTTTCGGCAAACGGGGAATCGAAGTCGGAATGCCGTGAAATTCACCGAGTGAAAGCGTTTCCCCATTTGCGGAAGAAGTCTGATGTAGAACAAGTAGCCGAAGCTTACATGGCAAGAGGGATCACCAGAAATTCAAAGGCAACTGATTTTCGGCAAACGGGGAATCGAAGTCGGAATACAGCAAAATTCACCAAGTCAAAGCGTTTCCCCGTTTGCGAAAGAAGTCTGATGTAGAACAAGTAGCAGAAGCATACATGCTCAAGAGGGGTCACCCGAAATTCAAAGCCAACTGAATTTCACCAAACGGGGAATCGAAGTCGGAATGCCGCGAAATTCACCGAGTCAAAGCGTTTCCCCGTTTGCGGAAGAAGTCTGATGTAGAACAAGTAGCAGAAGCATACATGCTCAAGAGGGATCACCAGAAATTCAAAGGCAACTGATTTTCGGAACCGGGGAATCGAAGTCGGAATGCCGCGAAATTCACCGAGTCAAAGCGTTTCCCCGTTTGCGGAAGAAGTCTGATGTAGAACAAGTAGCAGAAGCATACATGCTCAAGAGGGATCACCAGAAATTCAAAGGCAACTGATTTTCGGAACCGGGGAATCGAAGTCGGAATGCCGCGAAATTCACCGAGTCAAAGCGTTTCCCCATTTGCGGAAGAAGTCTGATGTAGAACAAGTAGCCGAAGCATACATGCTCAAGAGGGATCACCAGAAAATCAAAGGCAACTGATTTTCGGAAACGGGGAATCGAATTCGGAATGCCGTGAAATTCACCGAGTCAAAGCGTTTCGCCGTTTGCGAAAGAAGTCTGATGTAGAACAAGTAGCAGAAGCATACATGCTCAAGAGGGGTCACCCGAAATTCAAAGGCAACTGAATTTCGCCAAACTGGGAATCGAAGTCGGAATGCCGCGAATTTCACCGAGTCAAAGCGTTACCCCGTTTGCGGAAGAAGTCTGATGTAGAACAAGTAGCAGAAGCATACATGCTCAAGAGGGGTCACCCGAAATTCAAAGGCAACTGAATTTCACCAAACGGGGAATCGAAGTCGGAATGCCGCGAAATTCACCGAGTCAAAGCGTTTCCCCGTTTGCGGAAGAAGTCTGATGTAGAACAAGTAGCAGAAGCATACATGCTCAAGAGGGATCACCAGAAATTCAAAGGCAACTGATTTTCGGAACCGGGGAATCGAAGTCGAAATGCCGCGAAATTCACCGAGTCAAAGCGTTTCCCCGTTTGCGGAAGAAGTCTGATGTAGAACAAGTAGCAGAAGCATACATGCTCAAGAGGGATCACCAGAAATTCAAAGGCAACTGATTTTCGGAACCGGGGAATCGAAGTCGGAATGCCGCGAAATTCACCGAGTCAAAGCGTTTCGCCGTTTGCGGAAGAAGTCTGATGTAGAACAAGTAGCAGAAGCATACATGCTCAAGAGGGGTCACCCGAAATTCAAAGGCAACTGATTTTCGGAACCGGGGAATCGAAGTCGGAATGCCGCGAAATTCACCGAGTCAAAGCGTTTCCCCATTTGCGGAAGAAGTCTGATGTAGAACAAGTAGCCGAAGCATACATGCTCAAGAGGGATCACCAGAAAATCAAAGGCAACTGATTTTCGGAAACGGGGAATCGAATTCGGAATGCCGTGAAATTCACCGAGTCAAAGCGTTTCCCCGTTTGCGGAAGAAGTCTGATGTATAACAAGTAGCGGAAGCATACATGCTCAAGAGGGGTCACCCGAAATTCAAAGGCAACTGAATTTCACCAAACGGGGAATCGAAGTCGGAATGCCGCGAAATTCACCGAGTCAAAGCGTTTCCCCGTTTGCGGAAGAAGTCTGATGTAGAACAAGTAGCCGAAGCATACATGCTCAAGAGGGGTCACCCGAAATTGAAAGGCAACTGAATTTCGGCAACCGGGGAATCGAAGTCGGAATGCTGCGAAATTCACCGAGTCAAAGCGTTTCCCATTTGCGGAAGAAGTCTGATGTAGAACAAGTAGTCGAAGCATACATGCTCAAGAGGGATCACCCGAAATTCAAAGGCAACTGAATTTCGGCAAACGGGGAATCGAAGTCGGAATGCCGCGAAATTCACCGAGTCAAAGCGTTTCCCCGTTTGCGGAAGAAGTCTGATGTAGAACAAGTAGCCGAAGCATACATGCCCAAGAGGGGTCACCCGAAATTCAAAGGAAACTGATTTTCGGCAACCGGGGAATCGAAGTCGGAATGCCGCGAAATTCACCGAGTCAAAGCGTTTCCCCGTTTGCGGAAGAAGTCTGATGTAGAAGAAGTAGCAGAAGCATACATGCTCAAGAGGGGTCACCCGAAATTCAAAGGCAACTGATTTTCGGCAACCGGGGAATCATAGTCGGAATGCTGTGAAATTCACCGAGTCAAAGCGTTTCCCCGTTTGCGGAAGAAGTCTGATGTAGAACAAGTAGCCGAAGCGTACATGCTCAAGAGGGATCACCAGAAATTCAAAGGCAACTGATTTTCGGCAAACGGGGAATCGAAGTCGGAATGCCGAGAAATTCATCGAGTCAAAGCGTTTCCCCGTTTGCGGAAGAAGTCTGATGTAGAACAAGTACCAGAAGCATACATGCTCAAGAGGGGTCACCCGAAATTCAAAGGCAACTAAATTTCGGTTAACGGGGAATCGAAGTCGGAATGCCGCGAAATTCACCGAATCAAAGCGTTTCCCCGTTTGCGGAAGAAGTCTGATGTAGAACAAGTAGCCGAAGCATACATGCTCAAGAGGGATCACCAGAAATTTAAAGGCAACTGATTTTCGGCAAACGGGGAATCGAAGTCGGAATGCCGTGAAATTCACCGAGTGAAAGCGTTTCCCCATTTGCGGAAGAAGTCTGATGTAGAACAAGTAGCCGAAGCTTACATGGCAAGAGGGATCACCAGAAATTCAAAGGCAACTGATTTTCGGCAAACGGGGAATCGAAGTCGGAATACAGCAAAATTCACCAAGTCAAAGCGTTTCCCCGTTTGCGGAAGAAGTCTGATGTAGAACAAGTAGCAGAAGCATACATGCTCAAGAGGGGTCACCCGAAATTCAAAGCCAACTGAATTTCACCAAACTGGGAATCGAAGTCGGAATGCCGCGAATTTCACCGAGTCAAAGTGTTTCCCCGTTTGCGGAAGAAGTCTGATGTAGAACAAGTAGCAGAAGCATACATGCTCAAGAGGGGTCACCCGAAATTCAAAGGCAACTGAATTTCACCAAACGGGGAATCGAAGTCGGAATGCCGCGAAATTCACCGAGTCAAAGCGTTTCCCCGTTTGCGGAAGAAGTCTGATGTAGAACAAGTAGCAGAAGCATACATGCTCAAGAGGGATCACCAGAAATTCAAAGGCAACTGATTTTCGGAACCGGGGAATCGAAGTCGAAATGCCGCGAAATTCACCGAGTCAAAGCGTTTCCCCGTTTGCGGAAGAAGTCTGATGTAGAACAAGTAGCAGAAGCATACATGCTCAAGAGGGATCACCAGAAATTCAAAGGCAACTGATTTTCGGAACCGGGGAATCGAAGTCGGAATGCCGTGAAATTCACCGAGTCAAAGCGTTTCGCCGTTTGCGGAAGAAGTCTGATGTAGAACAAGTAGCAGAAGCATACATGCTCAAGAGGGGTCACCCGAAATTCAAAGGCAACTGAATTTCGCCAAACTGGGAATCGAAGTCGGAATGCCGCGAATTTCACCGAGTCAAAGCGTTTCCCCGTTTGCGGAAGAAGTCTGATGTAGAACAAGTAGCCGAAGCATACATGCTCAAGAGGGGTCACCCGAAATTGAAAGGCAACTGAATTTCGGCAACCGGGGAATCGAAGTCGGAATGCTGCGAAATTCACCGAGTCAAAGCGTTTCCCATTTGCGGAAGAAGTCTGATGTAGAACAAGTAGTCGAAGCATACATGCTCAAGAGGGATCACCCGAAATTCAAAGGCAACTGAATTTCGGCAAACGGGGAATCGAAGTCGGAATGCCGCGAAATTCACCGAGTCAAAGCGTTTCCCCGTTTGCGGAAGAAGTCTGATGTAGAACAAGTAGCCGAAGCATACATGCTCAAGAGGGATCACCAGAAATTCAAAGGCAACTGATTTTCGGAACCGGGGAATCGCAGTCGGAATACCGCGAAATTCACCGAGTCAAAGCGTTTCCCCGTTTGCGGAAGAAGTCTGATGTAGAACAAGTAGCAGAAGCATACATGCTCAAGAGGGGTCACCCGAAATTCAAAGGCAACTGAATTTCACCAAACGGGGAATCGAAGTCGGAATGCCGCGAAATTCACCGAGTCAAAGCGTTTCCCCATTTGCGGAAGAAGTCTGATGTAGAACAAGTAGCAGAAGCATACATGCTCAAGAGGGATCACCAGAAATTCAAAGGCAACTGATTTTCGGAACCAGGGAATCGAAGTCGGAATGCCGCGAAATTCACCGAGTCAAAGCGTTTCCCCGTTTGCGGAAGAAGTCTGATGTAGAACAAGTAGCAGAAGCATACATGCTCAAGAGGGGTCACCCGAAATTCAAAGGCAACTGATTTTCGGCAACCGGGGAATCGAAGTCGGAATGCCGCGAAATTCACCGAGTCAAAGCGTTTCCCCGTTTGCGGAAGAAGTCTGATGTAGAACAAGTAGCAGAAGCATACATGCTCAAGAGGGATCACCAGAAATTCAAAGGCAACTGATTTTCGGAACCGGGGAATCGAAGTCGGAATGCCGCGAAATTCACCGAGTCAAAGCGTTTCCCCGTTTGCGGAAGAAGTCTGATGTAGAACAAGTAGCAGAAGCATACATGCTCAAGAGGGATCACCAGAAATTCAAAGGCAACTGATTTTCGGAACCGGGGAATCGAAGTCGGAATGCCGCGAAATTCACCGAGTCAAAGCGTTTCCCCATTTGCGGAAGAAGTCTGATGTAGAACAAGTAGCCGAAGCATACATGCTCAAGAGGGATCACCAGAAAATCAAAGGCAACTGATTTTCGGAAACGGGGAATCGAATTCGGAATGCCGTGAAATTCACCGAGTCAAAGCGTTTCGCCGTTTGCGAAAGAAGTCTGATGTAGAACAAGTAGCAGAAGCATACATGCTCAAGAGGGGTCACCCGAAATTCAAAGGCAACTGAATTTCGCCAAACTGGGAATCGAAGTCGGAATGCCGCGAATTTCACCGAGTCAAAGCGTTACCCCGTTTGCGGAAGAAGTCTGATGTAGAACAAGTAGCAGAAGCATACATGCTCAAGAGGGGTCACCCGAAATTCAAAGGCAACTGAATTTCACCAAACGGGGAATCGAAGTCGGAATGCCGCGAAATTCACCGAGTCAAAGCGTTTCCCCGTTTGCGGAAGAAGTCTGATGTAGAACAAGTAGCAGAAGCATACATGCTCAAGAGGGATCACCAGAAATTCAAAGGCAACTGATTTTCGGAACCGGGGAATCGAAGTCGAAATGCCGCGAAATTCACCGAGTCAAAGCGTTTCCCCGTTTGCGGAAGAAGTCTGATGTAGAACAAGTAGCAGAAGCATACATGCTCAAGAGGGATCACCAGAAATTCAAAGGCAACTGATTTTCGGAACCGGGGAATCGAAGTCGGAATGCCGCGAAATTCACCGAGTCAAAGCGTTTCGCCGTTTGCGGAAGAAGTCTGATGTAGAACAAGTAGCAGAAGCATACATGCTCAAGAGGGGTCACCCGAAATTCAAAGGCAACTGAATTTCGCCAAACTGGGAATCGAAGTCGGAATGCCGCGAATTTCACCGAGTCAAAGTGTTTCCCCGTTTGCGGAAGAAGTCTGATGTAGAACAAGTAGCAGAAGCATACATGCTCAAGAGGGGTCACCCGAAATTCAAAGGCAACTGAATTTCACCAAACGGGGAATCGAAGTCGGAATGCCGCGAAATTCACCGAGTCAAAGCGTTTCCCCGTTTGCGGAAGAAGTCTGATGTAGAACAAGTAGCAGAAGCATACATGCTCAAGAGGGGTCACCCGAAATTCAAAGGCAACTGAATTTCACCAAACGGGGAATCGAAGTCGGAATGCCGCGAAATTCACCGAGTCAAAGCGTTTCCCCGTTTACGGAAGAAGTCTGATGTAGAACAAGTAGCAGAAGCATACATGCTCAAGAGGGATCACCAGAAATTCAAAGGCAACTGATTTTCGGAACCGGGGAATCGCAGTCGGAATACCGCGAAATTCACCGAGTCAAAGCGTTTCCCCGTTTGCGGAAGAAGTCTGATGTAGAACAAGTAGCAGAAGCATACATGCTCAAGAGGGGTCACCCGAAATTCAAAGGCAACTGAATTTCACCAAACGGGGAATCGAAGTCGGAATGCCGCGAAATTCACCGAGTCAAAGCGTTTCCCCATTTGCGGAAGAAGTCTGATGTAGAACAAGTAGCAGAAGCATACATGCTCAAGAGGGATCACCAGAAATTCAAAGGCAACTGATTTTCGGAACCAGGGAATCGAAGTCGGAATGCCGCGAAATTCACCGAGTCAAAGCGTTTCCCCGTTTGCGGAAGAAGTCTGATGTAGAACAAGTAGCAGAAGCATACATGCTCAAGAGGGGTCACCCGAAATTCAAAGGCAACTGATTTTCGGCAACCGGGGAATCGAAGTCGGAATGCCGCGAAATTCACCGAGTCAAAGCGTTTCCCCATTTGCGGAAGAAGTCTGATGTAGAACAAGTAGCAGAAGCATACATGCTCAAGAGGGGTCACCCGAAATTCAAAGGCAACTGAATTTCTGCAACCGGGGAATCGATGTTGGAATGCCGCGAAATTCACCGAGTCAAAGCGTTTCCCCGTTTGCGGAAGAAGTCTGATGTAGAACAAGTAGCCAAAGCATACATGCTCAAGAGGGATCACCAGAAATTCAAAGGCAACTGATTTTCGGAACCAGGGAATCGAAGTCGGAATGCCGTGAAATTCACCGAGTCAAAGCGTTTCGCCGTTTGCGGAAGAAGTCTGATGTAGAACAAGTAGCAGAAGCATACATGCTCAAGAGGGGTCACCCGAAATTCAAAGGCAACTGAATTTCACCAAACGGGGAATCGAAGTCGGAATGCCGCGAAATTCACCGAGTCAAAGCGTTTCCCCGTTTGCGGAAGAAGTCTGATGTAGAACAAGTAGCAGAAGCATACATGCTCAAGAGGGGTCACCCGAAATTCAAAGGCAACTGAATTTCACCAAACGGGGAATCGAAGTCGGAATGCCGCGAAATTCACCGAGTCAAAGCGTTTCCCCGTTTGCGGAAGAAGTCTGATGTAGAACAAGTAGCAGAAGCATACATGCTCAAGAGGGATCACCAGAAATTCAAAGGCAACTGATTTTCGGAACCGGGGAATCGAAGTCGGAATGCCACGAAATTCACCGAGTCAAAGCGTTTCCCCGTTTGCGGAAGAAGTCTGATGTAGAACAAGTAGCAGAAGCATACATGCTCAAGAGGGGTCACCCGAAATTCAAAGGCAACTGATTTTCGGCAACCGGGGAATCGAAGTTGGAATGCCGCGAAATTCACCGAGTCAAAGCGTTTCCCCGTTTGCGGAAGAAGTCTGATGTAGAACAAGTAGCAGAAGCATACATGCTCAAGAGGGGTCACCCGAAATTCAAAGGCAACTGAATTTCGGCAACCGGGGAATCGAAGTCGGAATGCCGCGAAATTCACCGAGTCAAAGCGTTTCCCCGTTTGCGGAAGAACTCTGATGTAGAACAAGTAGCCAAAGCATACATGCTCAAGAGGGATCACCAGAAATTCAAAGGCAACTGATTTTCGGCAACCGGGGAATCGAAGTCGAAATGCCGCGAAATTCACCGAGTCAAAGCGTTTCCCCGTTTGCGGAAGAAGTCTGATGTAGAACAAGTAGCAGAAGCATACATGCTCAAGAGGGGTCACCCGAAATTCAAAGGCAACTGAATTTCACCAAACGGGGAATCGAAGTCGGAATGCCGCGAAATTCACCGACTCAAAGCGTTTCCCCGTTTGCGGAAGAAGTCTGATGTAGAACAAGTAGCAGAAGCATACATGCTCAAGAGGGGTCACCAGAAATTCAAAGGCAACTGATTTTCAGAACCGGGGAATCGAAGTCGGAATGCCGCGAAATTCACCGAGTCAAAGCGTTTCCCCATTTGCGGAAGAAGTCTGATGTAGAACAAGTAGCCGAAGCATACATGCTCAAGAGGGATCACCAGAAATTCAAAGGCAACTGATTTTCGGAAACGGGGAATCGAAGTCGGAATGCCGTGAAATTCACCGAGTCAAAGCGTTTCGCCGTTTGCGGAAGAAGTCTGATGTAGAACAAGTAGCAGAAGCATACATGCTCAAGAGGGGTCACCCGAAATTCAAAGGCAACTGAATTTCGCCAAACGGGGAATCGAAGTCGGAATGCCGCGAATTTCACCGAGTCAAAGCGTTTCACCATTTGCGGAAGAAGTCTGATGTAGAACAAGTAGCAGAAGCATACATGCTCAAGAGGGGTCACCCGAAATTCAAAGGCAACTGAATTTCACCAAACGGGGAATCGAAGTCGGAATGCCGCGAAATTCACCGAGTCAAAGCGTTTCCCCGTTTGAGGAAGAAGTCTGATGTAGAACAAGTAGCAGAAGCATACATGCTCAAGAGGGGTCACCCGAAATTCAAAGGCAACTGATTTTCGGCAACCGGGGAATCGAAGTCGGAATGCCGCGAAATTCACCGAGTCAAAGCGTTTCCCCGTTTGCGGAAGAAGTCTGATGTAGAACAAGTAGCAGAAGCATACATGCTCAAGAGGGGTCACCCGAAATTCAAAGGCAACTGAATTTCACCAAACGGGGAATCGAAGTCGGAATGCCGCGAAATTCACCGAGTCAAAGCGTTTCCCCGTTTGCGGAAGAAGTCTGATGTAGAACAAGTAGCAGAAGCATACATGCTCAAGAGGGGTCACCCGAAATTCAAAGGCAACTGATTTTCGGCAACCGGGGAATCGAAGTCGGAATGCCGCGAAATTCACCGAGTCAAAGCGTTTCCCCATTTGCGGAAGAAGTCTGATGTAGAACAAGTAGCCGAAGCTTACATGGCAAGAGTGATCACCAGAAATTCAAAGGCAACTGATTTTCGGCAAACGGGGAATCGAAGTCGGAATACAGCAAAATTCACCAAGTCAAAGCGTTTCCCCGTTTGCGGAAGAAGTCTGATGTAGAACAAGTAGCAGAAGCATACATGCTCAAGAGGGGTCACCCGAAATTCAAAGCCAACTGAATTTCACCAAACGGGGAATCGAAGTCGGAATGCCGCGAAATTCACCGAGTCAAAGCGTTTCCCCGTTTGCGGAAGAAGTCTGATGTAGAACAAGTAGCAGAAGCATACATGCTCAAGAGGGATCACCAGAAATTCAAAGGCAACTGATTTTCGGAACCGGGGAATCGAAGTCGGAATGCCGCGAAATTCACCGAGTCAAAGCGTTTCCCCGTTTGCGGAAGAAGTCTGATGTAGAACAAGTAGCAGAAGCATACATGCTCAAGAGGGATCACCAGAAATTCAAAGGCAACTGATTTTCGGAACCGGGGAATCGAAGTCGGAATGCCGCGAAATTCACCGAGTCAAAGCGTTTCCCCATTTGCGGAAGAAGTCTGATGTAGAACAAGTAGCCGAAGCATACATGCTCAAGAGGGATCACCAGAAAATCAAAGGCAACTGATTTTCGGAAACGGGGAATCGAATTCGGAATGCCGTGAAATTCACCGAGTCAAAGCGTTTCGCCGTTTGCGAAAGAAGTCTGATGTAGAACAAGTAGCAGAAGCATACATGCTCAAGAGGGGTCACCCGAAATTCAAAGGCAACTGAATTTCGCCAAACTGGGAATCGAAGTCGGAATGCCGCGAATTTCACCGAGTCAAAGCGTTACCCCGTTTGCGGAAGAAGTCTGATGTAGAACAAGTAGCAGAAGCATACATGCTCAAGAGGGGTCACCCGAAATTCAAAGGCAACTGAATTTCACCAAACGGGGAATCGAAGTCGGAATGCCGCGAAATTCACCGAGTCAAAGCGTTTCCCCGTTTGCGGAAGAAGTCTGATGTAGAACAAGTAGCAGAAGCATACATGCTCAAGAGGGATCACCAGAAATTCAAAGGCAACTGATTTTCGGAACCGGGGAATCGAAGTCGAAATGCCGCGAAATTCACCGAGTCAAAGCGTTTCCCCGTTTGCGGAAGAAGTCTGATGTAGAACAAGTAGCAGAAGCATACATGCTCAAGAGGGATCACCAGAAATTCAAAGGCAACTGATTTTCGGAACCGGGGAATCGAAGTCGGAATGCCGTGAAATTCACCGAGTCAAAGCGTTTCGCCGTTTGCGGAAGAAGTCTGATGTAGAACAAGTAGCAGAAGCATACATGCTCAAGAGGGGTCACCCGAAATTCAAAGGCAACTGAATTTCGCCAAACTGGGAATCGAAGTCGGAATGCCGCGAATTTCACCGAGTCAAAGTGTTTCCCCGTTTGCGGAAGAAGTCTGATGTAGAACAAGTAGCAGAAGCATACATGCTCAAGAGGGGTCACCCGAAATTCAAAGGCAACTGAATTTCACCAAACGGGGAATCGAAGTCGGAATGCCGCGAAATTCACCGAGTCAAAGCGTTTCCCCGTTTGCGGAAGAAGTCTGATGTAGAACAAGTAGCAGAAGCATACATGCTCAAGAGGGGTCACCCGAAATTCAAAGGCAACTGAATTTCACCAAACGGGGAATCGAAGTCGGAATGCCGCGAAATTCACCGAGTCAAAGCGTTTCCCCGTTTACGGAAGAAGTCTGATGTAGAACAAGTAGCAGAAGCATACATGCTCAAGAGGGATCACCAGAAATTCAAAGGCAACTGATTTTCGGAACCGGGGAATCGCAGTCGGAATACCGCGAAATTCACCGAGTCAAAGCGTTTCCCCGTTTGCGGAAGAAGTCTGATGTAGAACAAGTAGCAGAAGCATACATGCTCAAGAGGGGTCACCCGAAATTCAAAGGCAACTGAATTTCACCAAACGGGGAATCGAAGTCGGAATGCCGCGAAATTCACCGAGTCAAAGCGTTTCCCCATTTGCGGAAGAAGTCTGATGTAGAACAAGTAGCAGAAGCATACATGCTCAAGAGGGATCACCAGAAATTCAAAGGCAACTGATTTTCGGAACCAGGGAATCGAAGTCGGAATGCCGCGAAATTCACCGAGTCAAAGCGTTTCCCCGTTTGCGGAAGAAGTCTGATGTAGAACAAGTAGCAGAAGCATACATGCTCAAGAGGGGTCACCCGAAATTCAAAGGCAACTGATTTTCGGCAACCGGGGAATCGAAGTCGGAATGCCGCGAAATTCACCGAGTCAAAGCGTTTCCCCATTTGCGGAAGAAGTCTGATGTAGAACAAGTAGCAGAAGCATACATGCTCAAGAGGGGTCACCCGAAATTCAAAGGCAACTGAATTTCTGCAACCGGGGAATCGATGTTGGAATGCCGCGAAATTCACCGAGTCAAAGCGTTTCCCCGTTTGCGGAAGAAGTCTGATGTAGAACAAGTAGCCAAAGCATACATGCTCAAGAGGGATCACCAGAAATTCAAAGGCAACTGATTTTCGGAACCAGGGAATCGAAGTCGGAATGCCGTGAAATTCACCGAGTCAAAGCGTTTCGCCGTTTGCGGAAGAAGTCTGATGTAGAACAAGTAGCAGAAGCATACATGCTCAAGAGGGGTCACCCGAAATTCAAAGGCAACTGAATTTCACCAAACGGGGAATCGAAGTCGGAATGCCGCGAAATTCACCGAGTCAAAGCGTTTCCCCGTTTGCGGAAGAAGTCTGATGTAGAACAAGTAGCAGAAGCATACATGCTCAAGAGGGGTCACCCGAAATTCAAAGGCAACTGAATTTCACCAAACGGGGAATCGAAGTCGGAATGCCGCGAAATTCACCGAGTCAAAGCGTTTCCCCGTTTGCGGAAGAAGTCTGATGTAGAACAAGTAGCAGAAGCATACATGCTCAAGAGGGATCACCAGAAATTCAAAGGCAACTGATTTTCGGAACCGGGGAATCGAAGTCGGAATGCCACGAAATTCACCGAGTCAAAGCGTTTCCCCGTTTGCGGAAGAAGTCTGATGTAGAACAAGTAGCAGAAGCATACATGCTCAAGAGGGGTCACCCGAAATTCAAAGGCAACTGATTTTCGGCAACCGGGGAATCGAAGTTGGAATGCCGCGAAATTCACCGAGTCAAAGCGTTTCCCCGTTTGCGGAAGAAGTCTGATGTAGAACAAGTAGCAGAAGCATACATGCTCAAGAGGGGTCACCCGAAATTCAAAGGCAACTGAATTTCGGCAACCGGGGAATCGAAGTCGGAATGCCGCGAAATTCACCGAGTCAAAGCGTTTCCCCGTTTGCGGAAGAACTCTGATGTAGAACAAGTAGCCAAAGCATACATGCTCAAGAGGGATCACCAGAAATTCAAAGGCAACTGATTTTCGGCAACCGGGGAATCGAAGTCGAAATGCCGCGAAATTCACCGAGTCAAAGCGTTTCCCCGTTTGCGGAAGAAGTCTGATGTAGAACAAGTAGCAGAAGCATACATGCTCAAGAGGGGTCACCCGAAATTCAAAGGCAACTGAATTTCACCAAACGGGGAATCGAAGTCGGAATGCCGCGAAATTCACCGACTCAAAGCGTTTCCCCGTTTGCGGAAGAAGTCTGATGTAGAACAAGTAGCAGAAGCATACATGCTCAAGAGGGGTCACCAGAAATTCAAAGGCAACTGATTTTCAGAACCGGGGAATCGAAGTCGGAATGCCGCGAAATTCACCGAGTCAAAGCGTTTCCCCATTTGCGGAAGAAGTCTGATGTAGAACAAGTAGCCGAAGCATACATGCTCAAGAGGGATCACCAGAAATTCAAAGGCAACTGATTTTCGGAAACGGGGAATCGAAGTCGGAATGCCGTGAAATTCACCGAGTCAAAGCGTTTCGCCGTTTGCGGAAGAAGTCTGATGTAGAACAAGTAGCAGAAGCATACATGCTCAAGAGGGGTCACCCGAAATTCAAAGGCAACTGAATTTCGCCAAACGGGGAATCGAAGTCGGAATGCCGCGAATTTCACCGAGTCAAAGCGTTTCACCATTTGCGGAAGAAGTCTGATGTAGAACAAGTAGCAGAAGCATACATGCTCAAGAGGGGTCACCCGAAATTCAAAGGCAACTGAATTTCACCAAACGGGGAATCGAAGTCGGAATGCCGCGAAATTCACCGAGTCAAAGCGTTTCCCCGTTTGAGGAAGAAGTCTGATGTAGAACAAGTAGCAGAAGCATACATGCTCAAGAGGGGTCACCCGAAATTCAAAGGCAACTGATTTTCGGCAACCGGGGAATCGAAGTCGGAATGCCGCGAAATTCACCGAGTCAAAGCGTTTCCCCGTTTGCGGAAGAAGTCTGATGTAGAACAAGTAGCAGAAGCATACATGCTCAAGAGGGGTCACCCGAAATTCAAAGGCAACTGAATTTCACCAAACGGGGAATCGAAGTCGGAATGCCGCGAAATTCACCGAGTCAAAGCGTTTCCCCGTTTGCGGAAGAAGTCTGATGTAGAACAAGTAGCAGAAGCATACATGCTCAAGAGGGGTCACCCGAAATTCAAAGGCAACTGATTTTCGGCAACCGGGGAATCGAAGTCGGAATGCCGCGAAATTCACCGAGTCAAAGCGTTTCCCCGTTTGCGGAAGAAGTCTGATGTAGAACAAGTAGCAGAAGCATACATGCTCAAGAGGGGTCACCCGAAATTCAAAGGCAACTGATTTTCGGCAACCGGGGAATCGAAGTTGGAATGCCGCGAAATTCACCGAGTCAAAGCGTTTCCCCGTTTGCGGAAGAAGTCTGATGTAGAACAAGTAGCAGAAGCATACATGCTCAAGAGGGGTCACCCGAAATTCAAAGGCAACTGAATTTCGGCAACCGGGGAATCGAAGTCGGAATGCCGCGAAATTCACCGAGTCAAAGCGTTTCCCCGTTTGCGGAAGAACTCTGATGTAGAACAAGTAGCCAAAGCATACATGCTCAAGAGGGATCACCAGAAATTCAAAGGCAACTGATTTTCGGCAACCGGGGAATCGAAGTCGAAATGCCGCGAAATTCACCGAGTCAAAGCGTTTCCCCGTTTGCGGAAGAAGTCTGATGTAGAACAAGTAGCAGAAGCATACATGCTCAAGAGGGGTCACCCGAAATTCAAAGGCAACTGAATTTCACCAAACGGGGAATCGAAGTCGGAATGCCGCGAAATTCACCGAGTCAAAGCGTTTCCCCGTTTGCGGAAGAAGTCTGATGTAGAACAAGTAGCAGAAGCATACATGCTCAAGAGGGGTCACCAGAAATTCAAAGGCAACTGATTTTCGGAACCGGGGAATCGAAGTCGGAATGCCGCGAAATTCACCGAGTCAAAGCGTTTCCCCATTTGCGGAAGAAGTCTGATGTAGAACAAGTAGCCGAAGCATACATGCTCAAGAGGGATCACCAGAAATTCAAAGGCAACTGATTTTCGGAAACGGGGAATCGAAGTCGGAATGCCGTGAAATTCACCGAGTCAAAGCGTTTCGCCGTTTGCGGAAGAAGTCTGATGTAGAACAAGTAGCAGAAGCATACATGCTCAAGAGGGGTCACCCGAAATTCAAAGGCAACTGAATTTCGCCAAACGGGGAATCGAAGTCGGAATGCCGCGAATTTCACCGAGTCAAAGCGTTTCACCGTTTGCGGAAGAAGTCTGATGTAGAACAAGTAGCAGAAGCATACATGCTCAAGAGGGGTCACCAGAAATTCAAAGGCAACTGATTTTCAGAACCGGGGAATCGAAGTCGGAATGCCGCGAAATTCACCGAGTCAAAGCGTTTCCCCATTTGCGGAAGAAGTCTGATGTAGAACAAGTAGCCGAAGCATACATGCTCAAGAGGGATCACCAGAAATTCAAAGGCAACTGATTTTCGGAAACGGGGAATCGAAGTCGGAATGCCGTGAAATTCACCGAGTCAAAGCGTTTCGCCGTTTGCGGAAGAAGTCTGATGTAGAACAAGTAGCAGAAGCATACATGCTCAAGAGGGGTCACCCGAAATTCAAAGGCAACTGAATTTCGCCAAACGGGGAATCGAAGTCGGAATGCCGCGAATTTCACCGAGTCAAAGCGTTTCACCATTTGCGGAAGAAGTCTGATGTAGAACAAGTAGCAGAAGCATACATGCTCAAGAGGGGTCACCCGAAATTCAAAGGCAACTGAATTTCACCAAACGGGGAATCGAAGTCGGAATGCCGCGAAATTCACCGAGTCAAAGCGTTTCCCCGTTTGAGGAAGAAGTCTGATGTAGAACAAGTAGCAGAAGCATACATGCTCAAGAGGGGTCACCCGAAATTCAAAGGCAACTGATTTTCGGCAACCGGGGAATCGAAGTCGGAATGCCGCGAAATTCACCGAGTCAAAGCGTTTCCCCGTTTGCGGAAGAAGTCTGATGTAGAACAAGTAGCAGAAGCATACATGCTCAAGAGGGGTCACCCGAAATTCAAAGGCAACTGAATTTCACCAAACGGGGAATCGAAGTCGGAATGCCGCGAAATTCACCGAGTCAAAGCGTTTCCCCGTTTGCGGAAGAAGTCTGATGTAGAACAAGTAGCAGAAGCATACATGCTCAAGAGGGGTCACCCGAAATTCAAAGGCAACTGATTTTCGGCAACCGGGGAATCGAAGTCGGAATGCCGCGAAATTCACCGAGTCAAAGCGTTTCCCCGTTTGCGGAAGAAGTCTGATGTAGAACAAGTAGCAGAAGCATACATGCTCAAGAGGGGTCACCCGAAATTCAAAGGCAACTGATTTTCGGCAACCGGGGAATGGAAGTTGGAATGCCGCGAAATTCACCGAGTCAAAGCGTTTCCCCGTTTGCGAAAGAAGTCTGATGTAGAACAAGTAGCAGAAGCATACATGCTCAAGAGGGGTCACCCGAAATTCAAAGGCAACTGAATTTCGGCAACCGGGGAATCGAAGTCGGAATGCCGCGAAATTCACCGAGTCAAAGTGTTTCCCCGTTTGCGGAAGAACTCTGATGTAGAACAAGTAGCCAAAGCATACATGCTCAAGAGGGATCACCAGAAATTCAAAGGCAACTGATTTTCGGCAACCGGGGAATCGAAGTCGAAATGCCGCGAAATTCACCGAGTCAAAGCGTTTCCCCGTTTGCGGAAGAAGTCTGATGTAGAACAAGTAGCAGAAGCATACATGCTCAAGAGGGGTCACCCGAAATTCAAAGGCAACTGATTTTCGGAACCGGGGAATCGAAGTCGGAATGCCGCGAAATTCACCGAGTCAAAGCGTTTCCCCATTTGCGGAAGAAGTCTGATGTAGAACAAGTAGCCGAAGCATACATGCTCAAGAGGGATCACCAGAAATTCAAAGGCAACTGATTTTCGGCAACCGGGGAATCGAAGTCGAAATGCCGCGAATTTCACCGAGTCAAAGCGTTTCCCCGTTTGCGGAAGAAGTCTGATGTAGAACAAGTAGCAGAAGCATACATGCTCAAGACGGGTCACCCGAAATTCAAAGGCAACTGAATTTCACCAAACGGGGAATCGAAGTCGGAATGCCGCGAAATTCACCGAGTCAAAGCGTTTCCCCGTTTGCGGAAGAAGTCTGATGTAGAACAAGTAGCAGAAGCATACATGCTCAAGAGGGGTCACCCGAAATTCAAAGGCAACTGATTTTCGGCAACCGGGGAATGGAAGTTGGAATGCCGCGAAATTGACCGAGTCAAAGCGTTTCCCCGTTTGCGGAAGAAGTCTGATGTAGAACAAGTAGCAGAAGCATACATGCTCAAGAGGGGTCACCCGAAATTCAAAGGCAACTGAATTTCGCCAAACGGGGAATCGAAGTCGGAATGCCGCGAATTTCACCGAGTCAAAGCGTTTTCCCATTTGCGGAAGAAGTCTGATGTAGAACAAGTAGCAGAAGCATACATGCTCAAGAGGGGTCACCCGAAATTCAAAGGCAACTGAATTTCACCAAACGGGGAATCGAAGTCGGAATGCCGCGAAATTCACCGAGTCAAAGCGTTTCCCCGTTTGCGGAAGAAGTCTGATGTAGAACAAGTAGCAGAAGCATACATGCTCAAGAGGGGTCACCCGAAATTCAAAGGCAACTGATTTTCGGCAACCGGGGAATGGAAGTTGGAATGCCGCGAAATTCACCGAGTCAAAGTGTTTCCCCGTTTGCGGAAGAACTCTGATGTAGAACAAGTAGCCAAAGCATACATGCTCAAGAGGGATTACCAGAAATTCAAAGGCAACTGATTTTCGGCAACCGGGGAATCGAAGTCGAAATGCCGCGAATTTCACCGAGTCAAAGCGTTTCCCCGTTTGCGGAAGAAGTCTGATGTAGAACAAGTAGCAGAAGCATACATGCTCAAGACGGGTCACCCGAAATTCAAAGGCAACTGAATTTCACCAAACGGGGAATCGAAGTCGGAATGCCGCGAAATTCACCGAGTCAAAGCGTTTCCCCGTTTGCGGAAGAAGTCTGATGTAGAACAAGTAGCAGAAGCATACATGCTCAAGAGGGGTCACCCGAAATTCAAAGGCAACTGATTTTCGGCAACCGGGGAATGGAAGTTGGAATGCCGCGAAATTGACCGAGTCAAAGCGTTTCCCCGTTTGCGGAAGAAGTCTGATGTAGAACAAGTAGCAGAAGCATACATGCTCAAGAGGGGTCACCCGAAATTCAAAGGCAACTGAATTTCGCCAAACGGGGAATCGAAGTCGGAATGCCGCGAATTTCACCGAGTCAAAGCGTTTCCCCATTTGCGGAAGAAGTCTGATGTAGAACAAGTAGCAGAAGCATACATGCTCAAGAGGGGTCACCCGAAATTCAAAGGCAACTGAATTTCACCAAACGGGGAATCGAAGTCGGAATGCCGCGAAATTCACCGAGTCAAAGCGTTTCCCCGTTTGCGGAAGAAGTCTGATGTAGAACAAGTAGCAGAAGCATACATGCTCAAGAGGGGTCACCCGAAATTCAAAGGCAACTGATTTTCGGCAACCGGGGAATGGAAGTTGGAATGCCGCGAAATTCACCGAGTCAAAGTGTTTCCCCGTTTGCGGAAGAACTCTGATGTAGAACAAGTAGCCAAAGCATACATGCTCAAGAGGGATTACCAGAAATTCAAAGGCAACTGATTTTCGGCAACCGGGGAATCGAAGTCGAAATGCCGCGAATTTCACCGAGTCAAAGCGTTTCCCCGTTTGCGGAAGAAGTCTGATGTAGAACAAGTAGCAGAAGCATACATGCTCAAGACGGGTCACCCGAAATTCAAAGGCAACTGAATTTCACCAAACGGGGAATCGAAGTCGGAATGCCGCGAAATTCACCGAGTCAAAGCGTTTCCCCGTTTGCGGAAGAAGTCTGATGTAGAACAAGTAGCAGAAGCATACATGCTCAAGAGGGGTCACCCGAAATTCAAAGGCAACTGATTTTCGGCAACCGGGGAATCGAAGTCGGAATGCCGCGAAATTCACCGAGTCAAAGCGTTTCCCCGTTTGCGGAAGAAGTCTGATGTAGAACAAGTAGCAGAAGCATACATGCTCAAGAGGGGTCACCCGAAATTCAAAGGCAACTGAATTTCACCAAACGGGGAATCGAAGTCGGAATGCCGCGAAATTCACCGAGTCAAAGCGTTTCCCCGTTTGCGGAAGAAGTCTGATGTAGAACAAGTAGCAGAAGCATACATGCTCAAGAGGGGTCACCCGAAATTCAAAGGCAACTGATTTTCGGCAACCGGGGAATCGAAGTCGGAATGCCGCGAAATTCACCGAGTCAAAGCGTTTCCCCGTTTGCGGAAGAAGTCTGATGTAGAACAAGTAGCAGAAGCATACATGCTCAAGAGGGGTCACCCGAAATTCAAAGGCAACTGAATTTCACCAAACGGGGAATCGAAGTTGCCGCGACATTCACCGAGTCAAGCGTTTCCCCGTTTGCGGAAGAAGTCTGATGTAGAACAAGTAGCAGAAGCATACATGCTCAAGAGGGGGGGCAAATCGAAGTCGGAATGCCGCGAAATTCACCGAGTCAAAGCGTTTCCCCGTTTGCGGAAGAAGTCTGATGTAGAACAAGTAGCAGAAGCATACATGCTCAAGAGGGGTCACCCGAAATTCAAAGGCAACTGATTTTCGGCAACCGGGGAATCGAAGTTGGAATGCCGCGAAATTCACCGAGTCAAAGCGTTTCCCCGTTTGCGGAAGAAGTCTGATGTAGAACAAGTAGCAGAAGCATACATGCTCAAGAGGGGTCACCCGAAATTCAAAGGCAACTGAATTTCGGCAACCGGGGAATCGAAGTCGGAATGCCGCGAAATTCACCGAGTCAAAGCGTTTCCCCGTTTGCGGAAGAACTCTGATGTAGAACAAGTAGCCAAAGCATACATGCTCAAGAGGGATCACCAGAAATTCAAAGGCAACTGATTTTCGGCAACCGGGGAATCGAAGTCGAAATGCCGCGAAATTCACCGAGTCAAAGCGTTTCCCCGTTTGCGGAAGAAGTCTGATGTAGAACAAGTAGCAGAAGCATACATGCTCAAGAGGGGTCACCCGAAATTCAAAGGCAACTGAATTTCACCAAACGGGGAATCGAAGTCGGAATGCCGCGAAATTCACCGAGTCAAAGCGTTTCCCCATTTGCGGAAGAAGTCTGATGTAGAACAAGTAGCCGAAGCATACATGCTCAAGAGGGATCACCAGAAATTCAAAGGCAACTGATTTTCGGAAACGGGGAATCGAAGTCGGAATGCCGTGAAATTCACCGAGTCAAAGCGTTTCGCCGTTTGCGGAAGAAGTCTGATGTAGAACAAGTAGCAGAAGCATACATGCTCAAGAGGGGTCACCCGAAATTCAAAGGCAACTGAATTTCGCCAAACGGGGAATCGAAGTCGGAATGCCGCGAATTTCACCGAGTCAAAGCGTTTCACCGTTTGCGGAAGAAGTCTGATGTAGAACAAGTAGCAGAAGCATACATGCTCAAGAGGGGTCACCCGAAATTCAAAGGCAACTGAATTTCACCAAACGGGGAATCGAAGTCGGAATGCCGCGAAATTCACCGAGTCAAAGCGTTTCCCCGTTTGCGGAAGAAGTCTGATGTAGAACAAGTAGCAGAAGCATACATGCTCAAGAGGGATCACCAGAAATTCAAAGGCAACTGATTTTCGGAAACGGGGAATCAAAGTCGGAATGCCGTGAAATTCACCGAGTCAAAGCGTTTCGCCGTTTGCGGAAGAAGTCTGATGTAGAACAAGTAGCAGAAGCATACATGCTCAAGAGGGGTCACCCGAAATTCAAAGGCAACTGAATTTCGCCAAACGGGGAATCGAAGTCGGAATGCCGCGAATTTCACCGAGTCAAAGCGTTTCCCCATTTGCGGAAGAAGTCTGATGTAGAACAAGTAGCAGAAGCATACATGCTCAAGAGGGGTCACCCGAAATTCAAAGGCAACTGAATTTCACCAAACGGGGAATCGAAGTCGGAATGCCGCGAAATTCACCGAGTCAAAGCGTTTCCCCGTTTGCGGAAGAAGTCTGATGTAGAACAAGTAGCAGAAGCATACATGCTCAAGAGGGATCACCAGAAATTCAAAGGCAACTGATTTTCGGAACCGGGGAATTGAAGTCGGAATGCCGCGAAATTCACCGAGTCAAAGCGTTTCCCCGTTTGCGGAAGAAGTCTGATGTAGAACAAGTAGCAGAAGCATACATGCTCAAGAGGGGTCACCCGAAATTCAAAGGCAACTGATTTTCGGCAACCGGGGAATCGAAGTCGGAATGCCGCGAAATTCACCGAGTCAAAGCGTTTCCCCGTTTGCGGAAGAAGTCTGATGTAGAACAAGTAGCAGAAGCATACATGCTCAAGAGGGGTCACCCGAAATTCAAAGGCAACTGATTTTCGGCAACCGGGGAATCGAAGTTGGAATGCCGCGAAATTCACCGAGTCAAAGCGTTTCCCCGTTTGCGGAAGAAGTCTGATGTAGAACAAGTAGCAGAAGCATACATGCTCAAGAGGGGTCACCCGAAATTCAAAGGCAACTGAATTTCGGCAACCGGGGAATCGAAGTCGGAATGCCGCGAAATTCACCGAGTCAAAGCGTTTCCCCGTTTGCGGAAGAACTCTGATGTAGAACAAGTAGCCAAAGCATACATGCTCAAGAGGGATCACTAGAAATTCAAAGGCAACTGATTTTCGGCAACCGGGGAATCGAAGTCGAAATGCCGCGAAATTCACCGAGTCAAAGCGTTTCCCCGTTTGCGGAAGAAGTCTGATGTAGAACAAGTAGCAGAAGCATACATGCTCAAGAGGGGTCACCCGAAATTCAAAGGCAACTGAATTTCACCAAACGGGGAATCGAAGTCGGAATGCCGCGAAATTCACCGAGTCAAAGCGTTTCCCCGTTTGCGGAAGAAGTCTGATGTAGAACAAGTAGCAGAAGCATACATGCTCAAGAGGGGTCACCAGAAATTCAAAGGCAACTGATTTTCGGAACCGGGGAATCGAAGTCGGAATGCCGCGAAATTCACCGAGTCAAAGCGTTTCCCCATTTGCGGAAGAAGTCTGATGTAGAACAAGTAGCCGAAGCATACATGCTCAAGAGGGATCACCAGAAATTCAAAGGCAACTGATTTTCGGAAACGGGGAATCGAAGTCGGAATGCCGTGAAATTCACCGAGTCAAAGCGTTTCGCCGTTTGCGGAAGAAGTCTGATGTAGAACAAGTAGCAGAAGCATACATGCTCAAGAGGGGTCACCCGAAATTCAAAGGCAACTGAATTTCGCCAAACGGGGAATCGAAGTCGGAATGCCGCGAATTTCACCGAGTCAAAGCGTTTCACCGTTTGCGGAAGAAGTCTGATGTAGAACAAGTAGCAGAAGCATACATGCTCAAGAGGGGTCACCCGAAATTCAAAGGCAACTGAATTTCACCAAACGGGGAATCGAAGTCGGAATGCCGCGAAATTCACCGAGTCAAAGCGTTTCCCCGTTTGCGGAAGAAGTCTGATGTAGAACAAGTAGCAGAAGCATACATGCTCAAGAGGGATCACCAGAAATTCAAAGGCAACTGATTTTCGGAAACGGGGAATCAAAGTCGGAATGCCGTGAAATTCACCGAGTCAAAGCGTTTCGCCGTTTGCGGAAGAAGTCTGATGTAGAACAAGTAGCAGAAGCATACATGCTCAAGAGGGGTCACCCGAAATTCAAAGGCAACTGAATTTCGCCAAACGGGGAATCGAAGTCGGAATGCCGCGAATTTCACCGAGTCAAAGCGTTTCCCCATTTGCGGAAGAAGTCTGATGTAGAACAAGTAGCAGAAGCATACATGCTCAAGAGGGGTCACCCGAAATTCAAAGGCAACTGAATTTCACCAAACGGGGAATCGAAGTCGGAATGCCGCGAAATTCACCGAGTTAAAGCGTTTCCCCGTTTGCGGAAGAAGTCTGATGTAGAACAAGTAGCAGAAGCATACATGCTCAAGAGGGATCACCAGAAATTCAAAGGCAACTGATTTTCGGAACCGGGGAATTGAAGTCGGAATGCCGCGAAATTCACCGAGTCAAAGCGTTTCCCCGTTTGCGGAAGAAGTCTGATGTAGAACAAGTAGCAGAAGCATACATGCTCAAGAGGGGTCACCCGAAATTCAAAGGCAACTGATTTTCGGCAACCGGGGAATCGAAGTCGAAATGCCGCGAAATTCACCGAGTCAAAGCGTTTCGCCGTTTGCGGAAGAAGTCTGATGTAGAACAAGTAGCAGAAGCATACATGCTCAAGAGGGGTCACCCGAAATTCAAAGGCAACTGAATTTCGCCAAACGGGGAATCGAAGTCGGAATGCCGCGAATTTCACCGAGTCAAAGCGTTTCGCCGTTTGCGGAAGAAGTCTGATGTAGAACAAGTACCAGAAGCATACATGCTCAAGAGGGGTCACCCGAAATTCAAAGGCAACTGAATTTCGCCAAATGGGGAATCGAAGTCGGAATGCCGCGAATTTCACCGAGTCAAAGCGTTTCCCCATTTGCGGAAGAAGTCTGATGTAGAACAAGTAGCAGAAGCATACATGCTCAAGAGGGGTCACCCGAAATTCAAAGGCAACTGAATTTCACCAAACATTTGCGGAAGAAGTCTGATGTAGAACAAGTCGGAATGCTCGCGAAATTCAAACCGAATTTCACGAGTCAAAGTCGAACAAAAGCGAAATTCACCGAATTTCACCAAAGTCGAAAATGCCGCGCGAGTCAAAGCGTTTCCCCGTTTGCGGAAGAAGTCTGATGTAGAACAAGTAGCAGAAGCATACATGCTCAAGAGGGGTCACCCGAAATTCAAAGGCAACTGATTTTCGGCAACCGGGGAATCGAAGTCGGAATGCCGCGAAATTCACCGAGTCAAAGCGTTTCCCCGTTTGCGGAAGAAGTCTGATGTAGAACAAGTAGCAGAAGCATACATGCTCAAGAGGGGTCACCCGAAATTCAAAGGCAACTGAATTTCACCAAACGGGGAATCGAAGTCGGAATGCCGCGAAATTCACCGAGTCAAAGCGTTTCCCCGTTTGCGGAAGAAGTCTGATGTAGAACAAGTAGCAGAAGCATACATGCTCAAGAGGGGTCACCCGAAATTCAAAGGCAACTGATTTTCGGCAACCGGGGAATCGAAGTCGGAATGCCGCGAAATTCACCGAGTCAAAGCGTTTCCCCGTTTGCGGAAGAAGTCTGATGTAGAACAAGTAGCAGAAGCATACATGCTCAAGAGGGGTCACCCGAAATTCAAAGGCAACTGAATTTCACCAAACGGGGAATCGAAGTCGGAATGCCGCGAAATTCACCGAGTCAAAGCGTTTCCCCGTTTGCGGAAGAACTCTGAAGTAGAACAAGTAGCCAAAGCATACATGCTCAAGAGGGATCACCAGAAATTCAAAGGCAACTGATTTTCGGCAACCGGGGAATCGAAGTCGAAATGCCGCGAATTTCACCGAGTCAAAGCGTTTCCCCGTTTGCGGAAGAAGTCTGATGTAGAACAAGTAGCAGAAGCATACATGCTCAAGACGGGTCACCCGAAATTCAAAGGCAACTGAATTTCACCAAACGGGGAATCGAAGTCGGAATGCCGCGAAATTCACCGAGTCAAAGCGTTTCCCCATTTGCGGAAGAAGTCTGATGTAGAACAAGTAGCCGAAGCATACATGCTCAAGAGGGATCACCAGAAATTCAAAGGCAACTGATTTTCGGAAACGGGGAATCGAAGTCGGAATGCCGTGAAATTCACCGAGTCAAAGCGTTTCGCCGTTTGCGGAAGAAGTCTGATGTAGAACAAGTAGCAGAAGCATACATGCTCAAGAGGGGTCACCCGAAATTCAAAGGCAACTGAATTTCGCCAAACGGGGAATCGAAGTCGGAATGCCGCGAATTTCACCGAGTCAAAGCGTTTCACCGTTTGCGGAAGAAGTCTGATGTAGAACAAGTAGCAGAAGCATACATGCTCAAGAGGGGTCACCCGAAATTCAAAGGCAACTGAATTTCACCAAACGGGGAATCGAAGTCGGAATGCCGCGAAATTCACCGAGTCAAAGCGTTTCCCCGTTTGCGGAAGAAGTCTGATGTAGAACAAGTAGCAGAAGCATACATGCTCAAGAGGGATCACCAGAAATTCAAAGGCAACTGAATTTCACCAAACGGGGAATCGAAGTCGGAATGCCGCGAAATTCACCGAGTCAAAGCGTTTCCCCGTTTGCGGAAGAAGTCTGATGTAGAACAAGTAGCAGAAGCATACATGCTCAAGAGGGGTCACCCGAAATTCAAAGGCAACTGATTTTCGGCAACCGGGGAATCGAAGTCGGAATGCCGCGAAATTCACCGAGTCAAAGCGTTTCCCCGTTTGCGGAAGAAGTCTGATGTAGAACAAGTAGCAGAAGCATAGATGCTCAAGAGGGGTCACCCGAAATTCAAAGGCAACTGAATTTCACCAAACGGGGAATCGAAGTCGGAATGCCGCGAAATTCACCGAGTCAAAGCGTTTCCCCGTTTGCGGAAGAAGTCTGATGTAGAACAAGTAGCAGAAGCATACATGCTCAAGAGGGGTCACCCGAAATTCAAAGGCAACTAATTTTCGGCAACCGGGGAATCGAAGTCGGAATGCCGCGAAATTCACCGAGTCAAAGCGTTTCCCCGTTTGCGGAAGAAGTCTGATGTAGAACAAGTAGCAGAAGCATACATGCTCAAGAGGGGTCACCCGAAATTCAAAGGCAACTGAATTTCACCAAACGGGGAATCGAAGTCGGAATGCCGCGAAATTCACCGAGTCAAAGCGTTTCCCCGTTTGCGGAAGAACTCTGATGTAGAACAAGTAGCCAAAGCATACATGCTCAAGAGGGATCACCAGAAATTCAAAGGCAACTGATTTTCGGCAACCGGGGAATCGAAGTCGAAATGCCGCGAATTTCACCGAGTCAAAGCGTTTCCCCGTTTGCGGAAGAAGTCTGATGTAGAACAAGTAGCAGAAGCATACATGCTCAAGACGGGTCACCCGAAATTCAAAGGCAACTGAATTTCACCAAACGGGGAATCGAAGTCGGAATGCCGCGAAATTCACCGAGTCAAAGCGTTTCCCCATTTGCGGAAGAAGTCTGATGTAGAACAAGTAGCCGAAGCATACATGCTCAAGAGGGATCACCAGAAATTCAAAGGCAACTGATTTTCGGAAACGGGGAATCGAAGTCGGAATGCCGTGAAATTCACCGAGTCAAAGCGTTTCGCCGTTTGCGGAAGAAGTCTGATGTAGAACAAGTAGCAGAAGCATACATGCTGAAGAGGGGTCACCCGAAATTCAAAGGCAACTGAATTTCGCCAAACGGGGAATCGAAGTCGGAATGCCGCGAATTTCACCGAGTCAAAGCGTTTCACCGTTTGCGGAAGAAGTCTGATGTAGAACAAGTAGCAGAAGCATACATGCTCAAGAGGGGTCACCCGAAATTCAAAGGCAACTGAATTTCACCAAACGGGGAATCGAAGTCGGAATGCCGCGAAATTCACCGAGTCAAAGCGTTTCCCCGTTTGCGGAAGAAGTCTGATGTAGAACAAGTAGCAGAAGCATACATGCTCAAGAGGGATCACCAGAAATTCAAAGGCAACTGATTTTCGGAAACGGGGAATCGAAGTCGGAATGCCGTGAAATTCACCGAGTCAAAGCGTTTCGCCGTTTGCGGAAGAAGTCTGATGTAGAACAAGTAGCAGAAGCATACATGCTCAAGAGGGGTCACCCGAAATTCAAAGGCAACTGAATTTCGCCAAACGGGGAATCGAAGTCGGAATGCCGCGAATTTCACCGAGTTAAAGCGTTTCCCCATTTGCGGAAGAAGTCTGATGTAGAACAAGTAGCAGAAGCATACATGCTCAAGAGGGGTCACCCGAAATTCAAAGGCAACTGAATTTCACCAAACGGGGAATCGAAGTCGGAATGCCGCGAAATTCACCGAGTCAAAGCGTTTCCCCGTTTGCGGAAGAAGTCTGATGTAGAACAAGTAGCAGAAGCATACATGCTCAAGAGGGATCACCAGAAATTCAAAGGCAACTGATTTTCGGAACCGGGGAATTGAAGTCGGAATGCCGCGAAATTCACCGAGTCAAAGCGTTTCCCCGTTTGCGGAAGAAGTCTGATGTAGAACAAGTAGCAGAAGCATACATGCTCAAGAGGGGTCACCCGAAATTCAAAGGCAACTGATTTTCGGCAACCGGGGAATCGAAGTCGGAATGCCGCGAAATTCACCCAGTCAAAGCGTTTCCCCGTTTGCGGAAGAAGTCTGATGTAGAACAAGTAGCAGAAGCATACATGCTCAAGAGGGGTCACCCGAAATTCAAAGGCAACTGAATTTCACCAAACGGGGAATCGAAGTCGGAATGCCGCGAAATTCACCGAGTCAAAGCGTTTCCCCGTTTGCGGAAGAAGTCTGATGTAGAACAAGTAGCAGAAGCATACATGCTCAAGAGGGGTCACCCGAAATTCAAAGGCAACTGATTTTCGGCAACCGGGGAATCGAAGTCGGAATGCCGCGAAATTCACCGAGTCAAAGCGTTTCCCCGTTTGCGGAAGAAGTCTGATGTAGAACAAGTAGCAGAAGCATACATGCTCAAGAGGGGTCACCCGAAATTCAAAGGCAACTGAATTTCACCAAACGGGGAATCGAAGTCGGAATGCCGCGAAATTCACCGAGTCAAAGCGTTTCCCCGTTTGCGGAAGAAGTCTGATGTAGAACAAGTAGCAGAAGCATACATGCTCAAGAGGGGTCACCCGAAATTCAAAGGCAACTGAATTTCGGCAACCGGGGAATCGAAGTCGGAATGCCGCGAAATTCACCGAGTCAAAGCGTTTCGCCGTTTGCGGAAGAAGTCTGATGTAGAACAAGTAGCCGAAGCATACATGCTCAAGAGGGATCGCCAGAAATTCAAAGGCAACTGATTTTCGGAAACGGGGAATCGAAGTCGGAATGCCGCGAAATTCACCGAGTCAAAGCGTTTCCCCGTTTGCGGAAGAAGTCTGATGTAGAACAAGTAGCAGAAGCATACATGCTCAAGAGGGGTCACCCGAAATTCAAAGGCAACTGAATTTCACCAAACGGGGAATCGAAGTCGGAATGCCGCGAAATTCACCGAGTCAAAGCGTTTCCCCGTTTGCGGAAGAAGTCTGATGTAGAACAAGTAGCCGAAGCATACATGCTCAAGAGGGATCACCAGAAATTCAAAGGCAACTGAATTTCGGAAACGGGGAATCGAAGTCGGAATGCCGTGAAATTCACCGAGTCAAAGCGTTTCGCCGTTTGCGGAAAAAGTCTGATGTAGAACAAGTAGCAGAAGCATACATGCTCAAGAGGGATCGCCAGAAATTCAAAGGCAACTGATTTTCGGAAACGGGGAATCGAAGTCGGAATGCCGTGAAATTCACCGAGTCAAAGCGTTTCCCCGTTTGCGGAAGAAGTCTGATGTAGAACAAGTAGCAGAAGCATACATGCTCAAGAGGGGTCACCCGAAATTCAAAGGCAACTGAATTTCACCAAACGGGGAATCGAAGTCGGAATGCCGCGAAATTCACCGAGTCAAAGCGTTTCCCCGTTTGTGGAAGAAGTCTGATGTAGAAGAAGTAGTAGAAGCATACATGCTCAAGAGGGGCACCAGAAATTCAAAGGCAACTGATTTTCGGAACCGGGGAATCGAAGTCGGAATGCCGCGAAATTCACCGAGTCAAAGCGTTTCCCCATTTGCGGAAGAAGTCTGATGTAGAACAAGTAGCCGAAGCATACATGCTCAAGAGGGATCACCAGAAATTCAAAGGCAACTGAATTTCGGAAACGGGGAATCGAAGTCGGAATGCCGTGAAATTCACCGAGTCAAAGCGTTTCGCCGTTTGCGGAAAAAGTCTGATGTAGAACAAGTAGCAGAAGCATACATGCTCAAGAGGGATCGCCAGAAATTCAAAGGCAACTGATTTTCGGAACCGGGGAATCGAAGTCGGAATGCCGTGAAATTCACCGAGTCAAAGCGTTTCCCCGTTTGCGGAAGAAGTCTGATGTAGAACAAGTAGCAGAAGCATACATGCTCAAGAGGGGTCACCCGAAATTCAAAGGCAACTGAATTTCACCAAACGGGGAATCGAAGTCGGAATGCCGCGAAATTCACCGAGTCAAAGCGTTTCCCCGTTTGCGGAAGAAGTCTGATGTAGAACAAGTAGCAGAAGCATACATGCTCAAGAGGGGTCACCAGAAATTCAAAGGCAACTGATTTTCGGAACCGGGGAATCGAAGTCGGAATGCCGCGAAATTCACCGAGTCAAAGCGTTTCCCCGTTTGCGGAAGAAGTCTGATGTAGAACAAGTAGCAGAAGCATACATGCTCAAGAGGGGTCACCCGAAATTCAAAGGCAACTGAATTTCACCAAACGGGGAATCGAAGTCGGAATGCCGCGAAATTCACCGAGTCAAAGCGTTTCCCCGTTTGCGGAAGAAGTCTGATGTAGAACAAGTAGCAGAAGCATACATGCTCAAGAGGGGTCACCCGAAATTCAAAGGCAACTGAATTTCGGCAACCGGGGAATCGAAGTCGGAATGCCGCGAAATTCACCGAGTCAAAGCGTTTCCCCGTTTGCGGAAGAACTCTGATGTAGAACAAGTAGCCACAGCATACATGCTCAAGAGGGATCACCAGAAATTCAAAGGCAACTGATTTTCGGCAACCGGGGAATCGAAGTCGAAATGCCGCGAAATTCACCGAGTCAAAGCGTTTCCCCGTTTGCGGAAGAAGTCTGATGTAGAACAAGTAGCAGAAGCATACATGCTCAAGAGGGGTCACCCGAAATTCAAAGGCAACTGATTTTCGGCAACCGGGGAATCGAAGTCGGAATGCCGCGAAATTCACCGAGTCAAAGCGTTTCCCCGTTTGCGGAAGAAGTCTGATGTAGAACAAGTAGCAGAAGCATACATGCTCAAGAGGGGTCACCCGAAATTCAAAGGCAACTGATTTTCGGAACCGGGGAATCGAAGTCGGAATGCCGCGAAATTCACCGAGTCAAAGCGTTTCCCCCTTTGCGGAAGAAGTCTGATGTAGAACAAGTAGCCGAAGCATACATGCTCAAGAGGGATCACCAGAAATTCAAAGGCAACTGAATTTCGGAAACGGGGAATCGAAGTCGGAATGCCGTGAAATTCACCGAGTCAAAGCGTTTCGCCGTTTGCGGAAGAAGTCTGATGTAGAACAAGTAGCAGAAGCATACATGCTCAAGAGGGGTCACCCGAAATTCAAAGGCAACTGAATTTCGCCAAATGGGGAATCGAAGTCGGAATGCCGCGAATTTCACCGAGTTAAAGCGTTTCCCCATTTGCGGAAGAAGTCTGATGTAGAACAAGTAGCAGAAGCATACATGCTCAAGACGGGTCACCCGAAATTCAAAGGCAACTGAATTTCACCAAACGGGGAATCGAAGTCGGAATGCCGCGAAATTCACCGAGTCAAAGCGTTTCCCCGTTTGCGGAAGAAGTCTGATGTAGAACAAGTAGTAGAAGCATACATGCTCAAGAGGGATCACCAGAAATTCAAAGGCAACTGATTTTCGGAAACGGGGAATCGAAGTCGGAATGCCGTGAAATTCACCGAGTCAAAGCGTTTCGCCGTTTGCGGAAGAAGTCTGATGTAGAACAAGTAGCAGAAGCATACATGCTCAAGAGGGGTCACCCGAAATTCAAAGGCAACTGATTTTCGGCAACCGGGGAATCGAAGTCGGAATGCCGCGAAATTCACCGAGTCAAAGCGTTTCCCCGTTTGCGGAAGAAGTCTGATGTAGAACAAGTAGCAGAAGCATACATGCTCAAGAGGGGTCACCCGAAATTCAAAGGCAACTGAATTTCACCAAACGGGGAATCGAAGTCGGAATGCCGCGAAATTCACCGAGTCAAAGCGTTTCCCCGTTTGCGGAAGAAGTCTGATGTAGAACAAGTAGCAGAAGCATACATGCTCAAGAGGGGTCACCCGAAATTCAAAGGCAACTGAATTTCACCAAACGGGGAATCGAAGTCGGAATGCCGCGAAATTCACCGAGTCAAAGCGTTTCCCCGTTTGCGGAAGAAGTCTGATGTAGAACAAGTAGCAGAAGCATACATGCTCAAGAGGGGTCACCCGAAATTCAAAGGCAACTGATTTTCGGCAACCGGGGAATCGAAGTCGGAATGCCGCGAAATTCACCGAGTCAAAGCGTTTCCCCGTTTGCGGAAGAAGTCTGATGTAGAACAAGTAGCAGAAGCATACATGCTCAAGAGGGGTCACCCGAAATTCAAAGGCAACTGAATTTCACCAAACGGGGAATCGAAGTCGGAATGCCGCGAAATTCACCGAGTCAAAGCGTTTCCCCGTTTGCGGAAGAAGTCTGATGTAGAACAAGTAGCAGAAGCATACATGCTCAAGAGGGGTCACCCGAAATTCAAAGGCAACTGAATTTCGGCAACCGGGGAATCGAAGTCGGAATGCCGCGAAATTCACCGAGTCAAAGCGTTTCGCCGTTTGCGGAAGAAGTCTGATGTAGAACAAGTAGCCGAAGCATACATGCTCAAGAGGGATCGCCAGAAATTCAAAGGCAACTGATTTTCGGAAACGGGGAATCGAAGTCGGAATGCCGGGAAATTCACCGAGTCAAAGCGTTTCCCCGTTTGCGGAAGAAGTCTGATGTAGAACAAGTAGCAGAAGCATACATGCTCAAGAGGGGTCACCCGAAATTCAAAGGCAACTGAATTTCACCAAACGGGGAATCGAAGTCGGAATGCCGCGAAATTCACCGAGTCAAAGCGTTTCCCCGTTTGCGGAAGAAGTCTGATGTAGAACAAGTAGCCGAAGCATACATGCTCAAGAGGGATCACCAGAAATTCAAAGGCAACTGAATTTCGGAAACGGGGAATCGAAGTCGGAATGCCGTGAAATTCACCGAGTCAAAGCGTTTCGCCGTTTGCGGAAAAAGTCTGATGTAGAACAAGTAGCAGAAGCATACATGCTCAAGAGGGATCGCCAGAAATTCAAAGGCAACTGATTTTCGGAAACGGGAAATCGAAGTCGGAATGCCGTGAAATTCACCGAGTCAAAGCGTTTCCCCGTTTGCGGAAGAAGTCTGATGTAGAACAAGTAGCAGAAGCATACATGCTCAAGAGGGGTCACCCGAAATTCAAAGGCAACTGAATTTCACCAAACGGGGAATCGAAGTCGGAATGCCGCGAAATTCACCGAGTCAAAGCGTTTCCCCGTTTGTGGAAGAAGTCTGATGTAGAAGAAGTAGTAGAAGCATACATGCTCAAGAGGGGCACCAGAAATTCAAAGGCAACTGATTTTCGGAACCGGGGAATCGAAGTCGGAATGCCGCGAAATTCACCGAGTCAAAGCGTTTCCCCCTTTGCGGAAGAAGTCTGATGTAGAACAAGTAGCCGAAGCATACATGCTCAAGAGGGATCACCAGAAATTCAAAGGCAACTGAATTTCGGAAACGGGGAATCGAAGTCGGAATGCCGTGAAATTCACCGAGTCAAAGCGTTTCGCCGTTTGCGGAAAAAGTCTGATGTAGAACAAGTAGCAGAAGCATACATGCTCAAGAGGGATCGCCAGAAATTCAAAGGCAACTGATTTTCGGAACCGGGGAATCGAAGTCGGAATGCCGTGAAATTCACCGAGTCAAAGCGTTTCCCCGTTTGCGGAAGAAGTCTGATGTAGAACAAGTAGCAGAAGCATACATGCTCAAGAGGGGTCACCCGAAATTCAAAGGCAACTGAATTTCACCAAACGGGGAATCGAAGTCGGAATGCCGCGAAATTCACCGAGTCAAAGCGTTTCCCCGTTTGCGGAAGAAGTCTGATGTAGAACAAGTAGCAGAAGCATACATGCTCAAGAGGGGTCACCCGAAATTCAAAGGCAACTGAATTTCGGCAACCGGGGAATCGAAGTCGGAATGCCGCGAAATTCACCGAGTCAAAGCGTTTCCCCGTTTGCGGAAGAACTCTGATGTAGAACAAGTAGCCAAAGCATACATGCTCAAGAGGGATCACCAGAAATTCAAAGGCAACTGATTTTCGGCAACCGGGGAATCGAAGTCGAAATGCCGCGAAATTCACCGAGTCAAAGCGTTTCCCCCTTTGCGAAAGAAGTCTGATGTAGAACAAGTAGCCGAAGCATACATGCTCAAGAGGGATCACCAGAAATTCAAAGGCAACTGAATTTCGGAAACGGGGAATCGAAGTCGGAATGCCGTGAAATTCACCGAGTCAAAGCGTTTCGCCGTTTGCGGAAGAAGTCTGATGTAGAACAAGTAGCAGAAGCATACATGCTCAAGAGGGGTCACCCGAAATTCAAAGGCAACTGAATTTCGCCAAATGGGGAATCGAAGTCGGAATGCCGCGAATTTCACCGAGTTAAAGCGTTTCCCCATTTGCGGAAGAAGTCTGATGTAGAACAAGTAGCAGAAGCATACATGCTCAAGACGGGTCACCCGAAATTCAAAGGCAACTGAATTTCACCAAACGGGGAATCGAAGTCGGAATGCCGCGAAATTCACCGAGTGAAAGCGTTTCCCCGTTTGCGGAAGAAGTCTGATGTAGAACAAGTAGCAGAAGCATACATGCTCAAGAGGGATCACCAGAAATTCAAAGGCAACTGATTTTCGGAAACGGGGAATCGAAGTCGGAATGCCGTGAAATTCACCGAGTCAAAGCGTTTCGCCGTTTGCGGAAGAAGTCTGATGTAGAACAAGTAGCAGAAGCATACATGCTCAAGAGGGGTCACCCGAAATTCAAAGGCAACTGATTTTCGGCAACCGGGGAATCGAAGTCGGAATGCCGCGAAATTCACCGAGTCAAAGCGTTTCCCCGTTTGCGGAAGAAGTCTAATGTAGAACAAGTAGCAGAAGCATACATGCTCAAGAGGGATCACCAGAAATTCAAAGGCAACTGATTTTCGGAACCGGGGAATTGAAGTCGGAATGCCGCGAAATTCACCGAGTCAAAGCGTTTCCCCGTTTGCGGAAGAAGTCTGATGTAGAACAAGTAGCAGAAGCATACATGCTCAAGAGGGGTCACCCGAAATTCAAAGGCAACTGATTTTCGGCAACCGGGGAATCGAAGTCGGAATGCCGCGAAATTCACCGAGTCAAAGCGTTTCCCCGTTTGCGGAAGAAGTCTGATGTAGAACAAGTAGCAGAAGCATACATGCTCAAGAGGGGTCACCCGAAATTCAAAGGCAACTGAATTTCACCAAACGGGGAATCGAAGTCGGAATGCCGCGAAATTCACCGAGTCAAAGCGTTTCCCCGTTTGCGGAAGAAGTCTGATGTAGAACAAGTAGCAGAAGCATACATGCTCAAGAGGGGTCACCCGAAATTCAAAGGCAACTGATTTTCGGCAACCGGGGAATCGAAGTCGGAATGCCGCGAAATTCACCGAGTCAAAGCGTTTCCCCGTTTGCGGAAGAAGTCTGATGTAGAACAAGTAGCAGAAGCATACATGCTCAAGAGGGGTCACCCGAAATTCAAAGGCAACTGAATTTCACCAAACGGGGAATCGAAGTCGGAATGCCGCGAAATTCACCGAGTCAAAGCGTTTCCCCGTTTGCGGAAGAAGTCTGATGTAGAACAAGTAGCAGAAGCATACATGCTCAAGAGGGGTCACCCGAAATTCAAAGGCAACTGAATTTCGGCAACCGGGGAATCGAAGTCGGAATGCCGCGAAATTCACCGAGTCAAAGCGTTTCGCCGTTTGCGGAAGAAGTCTGATGTAGAACAAGTAGCCGAAGCATACATGCTCAAGAGGGATCGCCAGAAATTCAAAGGCAACTGATTTTCGGAAACGGGGAATCGAAGTCGGAATGCCGGGAAATTCACCGAGTCAAAGCGTTTCCCCGTTTGCGGAAGAAGTCTGATGTAGAACAAGTAGCAGAAGCATACATGCTCAAGAGGGGTCACCCGAAATTCAAAGGCAACTGAATTTCACCAAACGGGGAATCGAAGTCGGAATGCCGCGAAATTCACCGAGTCAAAGCGTTTCCCCGTTTGCGGAAGAAGTCTGATGTAGAACAAGTAGCCGAAGCATACATGCTCAAGAGGGATCACCAGAAATTCAAAGGCAACTGAATTTCGGAAAAGGGGAATCGAAGTCGGAATGCCGTGAAATTCACCGAGTCAAAGCGTTTCGCCGTTTGCGGAAAAAGTCTGATGTAGAACAAGTAGCAGAAGCATACATGCTCAAGAGGGATCGCCAGAAATTCAAAGGCAACTGATTTTCGGAAACGGGGAATCGAAGTCGGAATGCCGTGAAATTCACCGAGTCAAAGCGTTTCCCCGTTTGCGGAAGAAGTCTGATGTAGAACAAGTAGCAGAAGCATACATGCTCAAGAGGGGTCACCCGAAATTCAAAGGCAACTGAATTTCACCAAACGGGGAATCGAAGTCGGAATGCCGCGAAATTCACCGAGTCAAAGCGTTTCCCCGTTTGTGGAAGAAGTCTGATGTAGAAGAAGTAGTAGAAGCATACATGCTCAAGAGGGGCACCAGAAATTCAAAGGCAACTGATTTTCGGAACCGGGGAATCGAAGTCGGAATGCCGCGAAATTCACCGAGTCAAAACGTTTCCCCCTTTGCGGAAGAAGTCTGATGTAGAACAAGTAGCCGAAGCATACATGCTCAAGAGGGATCACCAGAAATTCAAAGGCAACTGAATTTCGGAAACGGGGAATCGAAGTCGGAATGCCGTGAAATTCACCGAGTCAAAGCGTTTCGCCGTTTGCGGAAAAAGTCTGATGTAGAACAAGTAGCAGAAGCTTACATGCTCAAGAGGGATCGCCAGAAATTCAAAGGCAACTGATTTTCGGAACCGGGGAATCGAAGTCGGAATGCCGTGAAATTCACCGAGTCAAAGCGTTTCCCCGTTTGCGGAAGAAGTCTGATGTAGAACAAGTAGCAGAAGCATACATGCTCAAGAGGGGTCACCCGAAATTCAAAGGCAACTGAATTTCACCAAACGGGGAATCGAAGTCGGAATGCCGCGAAATTCACCGAGTCAAAGCGTTTCCCCGTTTGCGGAAGAAGTCTGATGTAGAACAAGTAGCAGAAGCATACATGCTCAAGAGGGGTCACCCGAAATTCAAAGGCAACTGAATTTCGGCAACCGGGGAATCGAAGTCGGAATGCCGCGAAATTCACCGAGTCAAAGCGTTTCCCCGTTTGCGGAAGAACTCTGATGTAGAACAAGTAGCCAAAGCATACATGCTGAAGAGGGATCACCAGAAATTCAAAGGCAACTGATTTTCGGCAACCGGGGAATCGAAGTCGAAATGCCGCGAAATTCACCGAGTCAAAGCGTTTCGCCGTTTGCGGAAGAAGTCTGATGTAGAACAAGTAGCAGAAGCATACATGCTCAAGAGGGGTCACCCGAAATTCAAAGGCAACTGATTTTCGGCAACCGGGAAATCGAAGTCGGAATGCCGCGAAATTCACCGAGTCAAAGCGTTTCCCCGTTTGCGGAAGAAGTCTGATGTAGAACAAGTAGCAGAAGCATACATGCTCAAGAGGGGTCACCCAAAATTCAAAGGCAACTGATTTTCGGAACCGGGGAATCGAAGTCGGAATGCCGCGAAATTCACCAAGTCAAAGCGTTTCCCCCTTTGCGGAAGAAGTCTGATGTAGAACAAGTAGCCGAAGCATACATGCTCAAGAGGGATCACCAGAAATTCAAAGGCAACTGAATTTCGGAAACGGGGAATCGAAGTCGGAATGCCGTGAAATTCACCGAGTCAAAGCGTTTCGCCGTTTGCGGAAGAAGTCTGATGTAGAACAAGTAGCAGAAGCATACATGCTCAAGAGGGGTCACCCGAAATTCAAAGGCAACTGAATTTCGCCAAATGGGGAATCGAAGTCGGAATGCCGCGAATTTCACCGAGTTAAAGCGTTTCCCCATTTGCGGAAGAAGTCTGATGTAGAACAAGTAGCAGAAGCATACATGCTCAAGACGGGTCACCCGAAATTCAAAGGCAACTGAATTTCACCAAACGGGGAATCGAAGTCGGAATGCCGCGAAATTCACCGAGTCAAAGCGTTTCCCCGTTTGCGGAAGAAGTCTGATGTAGAACAAGTAGCAGAAGCATACATGCTCAAGAGGGATCACCAGAAATTCAAAGGCAACTGATTTTCGGAACCGGGGAATCGAAGTCGGAATGCCGCGAAATTCACCGAGTAAAAGCGTTTCCCCGTTTGCGGAAGAAGTCTGATGTAGAACAATTAGCAGAAGCATACATGCTCAAGAGGGGTCACCCGAAATTCAAAGGCAACTGATTTTCGGCAACCGGGGAATCGAAGTCGGAATGCCGCGAAATTCACCGAGTCAAAGCGTTTCCCCGTTTGCGGAAGAAGTCTGATGTAGAACAAGTAGCAGAAGCATACATGCTCAAGAGGGGTCACCCGAAATTCAAAGGCAACTGAATTTCACCAAACGGGGAATCGAAGTCGGAATGCCGCGAAATTCACCGAGTCAAAGCGTTTCCCCGTTTGCGGAAGAAGTCTGATGTAGAACAAGTAGCAGAAGCATACATGCTCAAGAGGGGTCACCCGAAATTCAAAGGCAACTGAATTTCGGCAACCGGGGAATCGAAGTCGGAATGCCGCGAAATTCACCGAGTCAAAGCGTTTCCCCGTTTGCGGAAGAAGTCTGATGTAGAACAAGTAGCCGAAGCATACATGCTCAAGAGGGATCGCCAGAAATTCAAAGGCAACTGATTTTCGGAAACGGGGAATCGAAGTCGGAATGCCGTGAAATTCACCGAGTCAAAGCGTTTCCCCGTTTGTGGAAGAAGTCTGATGTAGAACAAGTAGCCGAAGCATACATGCTCAAGAGGGGTCACCCGAAATTCAAAGGCAATTGATTTTCGGCAAACGGGGAATCGAAGTCGGAATGCCGGGAAATTCACCGAGTCAAAGCGTTTCCCCGTTTGCGGAAGAAGTCTGATGTAGAACAAGTAGCAGAAGCAAACATGCTCAAGAGGGGTCACCCGAAATTCAAAGGCAACTGAATTTCACCAAACGGGGAATCGAAGTCGGAATGCCGCGAAATTCACCGAGTCAAAGCGTTTCCCCGTTTGCGGAAGAAGTCTGATGTAGAACAAGTAGCAGAAGCATACATGCTCAAGAGGGGTCACCCGAAAATTCAAAGGCAACTGATTTTCGGCAAACGGGGAATCGAAGTCGGAATGCCGCGAAATTCACCGAGTCAAAGCGTTTCCCCGTTTGTGGAAGAAGTCTGATGTAGAACAAGTAGCCAAAGTATACATGCTCAAGAGGGATCACCAGAAATTCAAAGGCAACTGATTTTCGGCAAACGGGGAATCGAAGTCGGAATGCCGCGAAATTCACCGAGTCAAAGCGTTTCCCCGTTTGCGGAAGAAGTCTGATGTAGAACAAGTAGCCGAAGCATACATGCTCAAGAGGGATCACCAGAAATTCAAAGGCAACTGATTTTCGGAAACGGGGAATCGAAGTCGGAATGCCGTGAAATTCACCGAGTCAAAGCGTTTCGCCGTTTGCGGAAGAAGTCTGATGTAGAACAAGTAGCAGAAGCATACATGCTCAAGAGGGGTCACCCGAAATTCAAAGGCAACTGAATTTCGCCAAACGTGGAATCGAAGTCGGAATGCCGGGAAATTCACCGAGTCAAAGTGTTTCCCCGTTTGCGGAAGAAGTCTGATGTAGAACAAGTAGCAGAAGCATACATGCTCAAGAGGGGTCACCCGAAATTCAAAGGCAACTGAATTTCACCAAACGGGGAATCGAAGTCGGAATGCCGCGAAATTCACCGAGTCAAAGCGTTTCCCCGTTTGCGGAAGAAGTCTGATGTAGAACAAGTAGCAGAAGCATACATGCTCAAGAGGGGTCACCCGAAATTCAAAGGCAACTGATTTTCGGCAACCAGGGAATCGAAGTCGGAATGCCGCGAAATTCACCGAGTCAAAGCGTTTCGCCGTTTGCGGAAGAAGTCTGATGTAGAACAAGTAGCAGAAGCATACATGCTCAAGAGGGGTCACCCGAAATTCAAAGGCAACTGAATTTCGGCAACCGGGGCATCGAAGTCGGAATGCCGCGAAATTCACCGAGTCAAAGCGTTTCGCCGTTTGCGGAAGAAGTCTGATGTAGAACAAGTAGCCGAAGCATACATGCTCAAGAGGGATCGCCAGAAATTCAAAGGCAACTGATTTTCGGAAACGGGGAATCGAAGTCGGAATGCCGTGAAATTCACCGAGTCAAAGCGTTTCCCCGTTTGCGGAAGAAGTCTGATGTAGAACAAGTAGCAGAAGCATACATGCTCAAGAGGGGTCACCCGAAATTCAAAGGCAACTGAATTTCACCAAACGGGGAATCGAAGTCGGAATGCCGCGAAATTCACCGAGTCAAAGCGTTTCCCCGTTTGTGGAAGAAGTCTGATGTAGAACAAGTAGCAGAAGCATACATGCTCAAGAGGGGTCACCCGAAATTCAAAGGCAACTGATTTTCGGCAACCGGGGAATCGAAGTTGGAATGCCGCGAAATTCACCGAGTCAAAGCGTTTCCCCGTTTGCGGAAGAAGTCTGATGTAGAACAAGTAGCAGAAGCATACATGCTCAAGAGGGGTAACCCGAAATTCAAAGGCAACTGAATTTCGGCAACCGGGGAATCGAAGTCGGAATGCCGCGAAATTCACCGAGTCAAAGCGTTTCCCCGTCTGCGGAAGAACTCTGATGTAGAACAAGTAGCCAAAGCATACATGCTTAAGAGGGATCACCAGAAATTCAAAGGCAACTGATTTTCGGCAACCGGGGAATCGAAGTCGAAATGTCGCGAAATTCACCGGGTCAAAGCGTTTCCCCGTTTGCGGAAGAAGTCTGATGTAGAACAAGTAGCAGAAGCATACATGCTCAAGAGGGATCACCCGAAATTCAAAGGCAACTGAATTTCACCAAACGGGGAATCGAAGTCGGAATGCCGCGAAATTCACCGAGTCAAAGCGTTTCCCCGTTTGCGGAAGAAGTCTGATGTAGAACAAGTAGCAGAAGCATACATGCTCAAGAGGGGTCACCAGAAATTCAAAGGCAACTGATTTTCGGAACCGGGGAATCGAAGTCGGAATGCCGCGAAATTCACAGAGTCAAAGCGTTTCCCCGTTTGCGGAAGAACTCTGATGTAGAACAAGTAGCCAAAGCATACATGCTCAAGAGGGATCACCAGAAATTCAAAGGCAACTGATTTTCGGCAACCGGGGAATCGAAGTCGAAATGCCGCGAAATTCACCGAGTCAAAGCGTTTCCCCGTTTGCGGAAGAAGTCTGATGTAGAACAAGTAGCAGAAGCATACATGCTCAAGAGGGGTCACCCGAAATTCAAAGGCAACTGATTTTCGGCAACCGGGGAATCGAAGTCGGAATGCCGCGAAATTCACCGGGTCAAAGCGTTTCCCCGTTTGCGGAAGAAGTCTGATGTAGAACAAGTAGCCGAAGCATACATGCTCAAGAGGGATCGCCAGAAATTCAAAGGCAACTGATTTTCGGAAACGGGGAATCGAAGTCGGAATACCGTGAAATTCACCGAGTCAAAGCGTTTCCCCGTTTGCGGAAGAAGTCTGATGTAGAACAAGTAGCCGAAGCATACATGCTCAAGAGGGATCACCAGAAATTCAAAGGCAACTGAATTTCGGAAACGGGGAATCGAAGTCGGAATGCCGTGAAATTCACCGAGTCAAAGCGTTTCGCCGTTTGCGGAAAAAGTCTGATGTAGAACAAGTAGCAGAAGCATACATGCTCAAGAGGGGTCACCCGAAATTCAAAGGCAACTGAATTTCGGCAACCGGGGAATCGAAGTCGGAATGCCGCGAAATTCACCGAGTCAAAGCGTTTCCCCGTTTGCGGAAGAACTCTGATGTAGAACAAGTAGCCAAAGCATACATGCTCAAGAGGGATCACCAGAAATTCAAAGGCAACTGATTTTCGGCAACCGGGGAATCGAAGTCGAAATGCCGCGAAATTCACCGGGTCAAAGCGTTTCCCCGTTTGCGGAAGAAGTCTGATGTAGAACAAGTAGCAGAAGCATACATGCTCAAGAGGGATCACCCGAAATTCAAAGGCAACTGAATTTCACCAAACGGGGAATCGAAGTCGGAATGCCGCGAAATTCACCGAGTCAAAGCGTTTCCCCGTTTGCGGAAGAAGTCTGATGTAGAACAAGTAGCAGAAGCATACATGCTCAAGAGGGGTCACCAGAAATTCAAAGGCAACTGATTTTCGGAACCGGGGAATCGAAGTCGGAATGCTGCGAAATTCACAGAGTCAAAGCGTTTCCCCGTTTGCGGAAGAACTCTGATGTAGAACAAGTAGCCAAAGCATACATGCTCAAGAGGGATCACCAGAAATTCAAAGGCAACTGATTTTCGGCAACCGGGGAATCGAAGTCGAAATGCCGCGAAATTCACCGAGTCAAAGCGTTTCCCCGTTTGCGGAAGAAGTATGATGTAGAACAAGTAGCAGAAGCATACATGCTCAAGAGGGGTCACCCGAAATTCAAAGGCAACTGATTTTCGGCAACCGGGGAATCGAAGTCGGAATGCCGCGAAATTCACCGAGTCAAAGCATTTCCCCGTTTACGGAAGAAGTCTGATGTAGAACAAGTAGCCGAAGCATACATGCTCAAGAGGGATCGCCAGAAATTCAAAGGCAACTGATTTTCGGAAACGGGGAATCGAAGTCGGAATGCCGTGAAATTCACCGAGTCAAAGCGTTTCCCCGTTTGCGGAAGAAGTCTGATGTAGAACAAGTAGCCGAAGCATACATGCTCAAGAGGGATCGCCAGAAATTCAAAGGCAACTGAATTTCGGAAACGGGGAATCGAAGTCGGAATGCCGTGAAATTCACCGAGTCAAAGCGTTTCGCCGTTTGCGGAAAAAGTCTGATGTAGAACAAGTAGCAGAAGCATACATGCTCAAGAGGGATCGCCAGAAATTCAAAGGCAACTGATTTTCGGAAACGGGGAATCGAAGTCGGAATGCCGTGAAATTCACCGAGTCAAAGCGTTTCCCCGTTTGCGGAAGAAGTCTGATGTAGAACAAGTAGCAGAAGCATACATGCTCAAGAGGGGTCACCCGAAATTCAAAGGCAACTGAATTTCACCAAACGGGGAATCGAAGTCGGAATGCCGCGAAATTCACCGAGTCAAAGCGTTTCCCCGTTTGTGGAAGAAGTCTGATGTAGAACAAGTAGCAGAAGCATACATGCTCAAGAGGGGTCACCCGAAATTCAAAGGCAACTGATTTTCGGCAACCGGGGAATCGAAGTTGGAATGCCGCGAAATTCACCGAGTCAAAGCGTTTCCCCGTTTGCGGAAGAAGTCTGATGTAGAACAAGTAGCAGAAGCATACATGCTCAAGAGGGGTCACCCGAAATTCAAAGGCAACTGAATTTCGGCAACCGGGGAATCGAAGTCGGAATGCCGCGAAATTCACCGAGTCAAAGCGTTTCCCCGTTTGCGGAAGAACTCTGATGTAGAACAAGTAGCCAAAGCATACATGCTCAAGAGGGATCACCAGAAATTCAAAGGCAACTGATTTTCGGCAACCGGGGAATCGAAGTCGAAATGCCGCGAAATTCACCAGGTCAAAGCGTTTCCCCGTTTGCGGAAGAAGTCTGATGTAGAACAAGTAGCAGAAGCATACATGCTCAAGAGGGATCACCCGAAATTCAAAGGCAACTGAATTTCACCAAACGGGGAATCGAAGTCGGAATGCCGCGAAATTCACCGAGTCAAAGCGTTTCCCCGTTTGCGGAAGAAGTCTGATGTAGAACAAGTAGCAGAAGCATACATGCTCAAGAGGGGTCACCAGAAATTCAAAGGCAACTGATTTTCGGAACCGGGGAATCGAAGTCGGAATGCCGCGAAATTCACCGAGTCAAAGCGTTTCCCCCTTTGCGGAAGAAGTCTGATGTAGAACAAGTAGCCGAAGCATACATGCTCAAGAGGGATCACCAGAAATTCAAAGGCAACTGAATTTCGGAAACGGGGAATCGAAGTCGGAATGCCGTGAAATTCACCGAGTCAAAGCGTTTCGCCGTTTGCGGAAAAAGTCTGATGTAGAACAAGTAGCAGAAGCATACATGCTCAAGAGGGATCGCCAGAAATTCAAAGGCAACTGATTTTCGGAACCGGGGAATCGAAGTCGGAATGCCGTGAAATTCACCGAGTCAAAGCGTTTCCCCGTTTGCGGAAGAAGTCTGATGTAGAACAAGTAGCAGAAGCATACATGCTCAAGAGGGGTCACCCGAAATTCAAAGGCAACTGAATTTCACCAAACGGGGAATCGAAGTCGGAATGCCGCGAAATTCACCGAGTCAAAGCGTTTCCCCGTTTGCGGAAGAAGTCTGATGTAGAACAAGTAGCAGAAGCATACATGCTCAAGAGGGGTCACCCGAAATTCAAAGGCAACTGAATTTCGGCAACCGGGGAATCGAAGTCGGAATGCCGCGAAATTCACCGAGTCAAAGCGTTTCCCCGTTTGCGGAAGAACTCTGATGTAGAACAAGTAGCCAAAGCATACATGCTCAAGAGGGATCACCAGAAATTCAAAGGCAACCGATTTTCGGCAACCGGGGAATCGAAGTCGAAATGCCGCGAAATTCACCGAGTCAAAGCGTTTCCCCGTTTGCGGAAGAAGTCTGATGTAGAACAAGTAGCAGAAGCATACATGCTCAAGAGGGGTCACCCGAAATTCAAAGGCAACTGAATTTCGGCAACCGGGGAATCGAAGTCGGAATGCCGCGAAATTCACCGAGTCAAAGCGTTTCCCCGTTTGCGGAAGAACTCTGATGTAGAACAAGTAGCCAAAGCATACATGCTCAAGAGGGATCACCAGAAATTCAAAGGCAACTGATTTTCGGCAACCGGGGAATCGAAGTCGAAATGCCGCGAAATTCACCAGGTCAAAGCGTTTCCCCGTTTGCGGAAGAAGTCTGATGTAGAACAAGTAGCAGAAGCATACATGCTCAAGAGGGATCACCCGAAATTCAAAGGCAACTGAATTTCACCAAACGGGGAATCGAAGTCGGAATGCCGCGAAATTCACCGAGTCAAAGCGTTTCCCCGTTTGCGGAAGAAGTCTGATGTAGAACAAGTAGCAGAAGCATACATGCTCAAGAGGGGTCACCAGAAATTCAAAGGCAACTGATTTTCGGAACCGGGGAATCGAAGTCGGAATGCCGCGAAATTCACCGAGTCAAAGCGTTTCCCCCTTTGCGGAAGAAGTCTGATGTAGAACAAGTAGCCGAAGCATACATGCTCAAGAGGGATCACCAGAAATTCAAAGGCAACTGAATTTCGGAAACGGGGAATCGAAGTCGGAATGCCGTGAAATTCACCGAGTCAAAGCGTTTCGCCGTTTGCGGAAAAAGTCTGATGTAGAACAAGTAGCAGAAGCATACATGCTCAAGAGGGATCGCCAGAAATTCAAAGGCAACTGATTTTCGGAACCGGGGAATCGAAGTCGGAATGCCGTGAAATTCACCGAGTCAAAGCGTTTCCCCGTTTGCGGAAGAAGTCTGATGTAGAACAAGTAGCAGAAGCATACATGCTCAAGAGGGGTCACCCGAAATTCAAAGGCAACTGAATTTCACCAAACGGGGAATCGAAGTCGGAATGCCGCGAAATTCACCGAGTCAAAGCGTTTCCCCGTTTGCGGAAGAAGTCTGATGTAGAACAAGTAGCAGAAGCATACATGCTCAAGAGGGGTCACCCGAAATTCAAAGGCAACTGAATTTCACCAAACGGGGAATCGAAGTCGGAATGCCGCGAAATTCACCGAGTCAAAGCGTTTCCCCGTTTGCGGAAGAAGTCTGATGTAGAACAAGTAGCAGAAGCATACATGCTCAAGAGGGGTCACCCGAAATTCAAAGGCAACTGAATTTCGGCAACCGGGGAATCGAAGTCGGAATGCCGCGAAATTCACCGAGTCAAAGCGTTTCCCCGTTTGCGGAAGAACTCTGATGTAGAACAAGTAGCCAAAGCATACATGCTCAAGAGGGATCACCAGAAATTCAAAGGCAACCGATTTTCGGCAACCGGGGAATCGAAGTCGAAATGCCGCGAAATTCACCGAGTCAAAGCGTTTCCCCGTTTGCGGAAGAAGTCTGATGTAGAACAAGTAGCAGAAGCATACATGCTCAAGAGGGGTCACCCGAAATTCAAAGGCAACTGATTTTCGGCAACCGGGGAATCGAAGTCGGAATGCCGCGAAATTCACCGAGTCAAAGCGTTTCCCCGTTTGCGGAAGAAGTCTGATGTAGAACAAGTAGCCGAAGCATACATGCTCAAGAGGGATCGCCAGAAATTCAAAGGTAACTGATTTTCAGAAACGGGGAATCGAAGTCGGAATGCCGTGAAATTCACCGAGTCAAAGCGTTTCCCCGTTTGCGGAAGAAGTCTGATGTAGAACAAGTAGCCGAAGCATACATGCTCAAGAGGGATCACCAGAAATTCAAAGGCAACTGAATTTCGGAAACGGGGAATCGAAGTCGGAATGCCGTGAAATTCACCGAGTCAAAGCGTTTCGCCGTTTGCGGAAGAAGTCTGATGTAGAACAAGTAGCAGAAGCATACATGCTCAAGAGGGGTCACCCGAAATTCAAAGGCAACTGAATTTCGCCAAATGGGGAATCGAAGTCGGAATGCCGCGAATTTCACCGAGTTAAAGCGTTTCCCCATTTGCGGAAGAAGTCTGATGTAGAACAAGTAGCAGAAGCATACATGCTCAAGACGGGTCACCCGAAATTCAAAGGCAACTGAATTTCACCAAACGGGGAATCGAAGTCGGAATGCCGCGAAATTCACCGAGTCAAAGCGTTTCCCCGTTTGCGGAAGAAGTCTGATGTAGAACAAGTAGCAGAAGCATACATGCTCAAGAGGGGTCACCCGAAATTCAAAGGCAACTGAATTTCGCCAAACGTGGAATCGAAGTCGGAATGCCGGGAAATTCACCGAGTCAAAGTGTTTCCCCGTTTGCGGAAGAAGTCTGATGTAGAACAAGTAGCAGAAGCATACATGCTCAAGAGGGGTCACCCGAAATTCAAAGGCAACTGAATTTCGGCAACCGGGGAATCGAAGTCGGAATGCCGCGAAATTCACCGAGTCAAAGCGTTTCCCCGTTTGCGGAAGAACTCTGATGTAGAACAAGTAGCAGAAGCATACATGCTCAAGAGGGATCACCAGAAATTCAAAGGCAACTGATTTTCGGCAACCGGGGAATCGAAGTCGAAATGCCGCGAAATTCACCGAGTCAAAGCGTTTCCCCGTTTGCGGAAGAAGTCTGATGTAGAACAAGTAGCAGAAGCATACATGCTCAAGAGGGGTCACCCGAAATTCAAAGGCAACTGATTTTCGGCAACCGGGGAATCGAAGTCGGAATGCCGCGAAATTCACCGAGTCAAAGCGTTTCCCCGTTTACGGAAGAAGTCTGATGTAGAACAAGTAGCCGAAGCATACATGCTCAAGAGGGATCGCCAGAAATTCAAAGGCAACTGATTTTCGGAAACGGGGAATCGAAGTCGGAATGCCGTGAAATTCACCGAGTCAAAGCGTTTCCCCGTTTGCGGAAGAAGTCTGATGTAGAACAAGTAGCCGAAGCATACATGCTCAAGAGGGATCGCCAGAAATTCAAAGGCAACTGAATTTCGGAAACGGGGAATCGAAGTCGGAATGCCGTGAAATTCACCGAGTCAAAGCGTTTCGCCGTTTGCGGAAAAAGTCTGATGTAGAACAAGTAGCAGAAGCATACATGCTCAAGAGGGATCGCCAGAAATTCAAAGGCAACTGATTTTCGGAAACGGGGAATCGAAGTCGGAATGCCGTGAAATTCACCGAGTCAAAGCGTTTCCCCGTTTGCGGAAGAAGTCTGATGTAGAACAAGTAGCAGAAGCATACATGCTCAAGAGGGGTCACCCGAAATTCAAAGGCAACTGAATTTCACCAAACGGGGAATCGAAGTCGGAATGCCGCGAAATTCACCGAGTCAAAGCGTTTCCCCGTTTGTGGAAGAAGTCTGATGTAGAACAAGTAGCAGAAGCATACATGCTCAAGAGGGGTCACCCGAAATTCAAAGGCAACTGATTTTCGGCAACCGGGGAATCGAAGTTGGAATGCCGCGAAATTCACCGAGTCAAAGCGTTTCCCCGTTTGCGGAAGAACTCTGATGTAGAACAAGTAGCCAAAGCATACATGCTCAAGAGGGATCACCAGAAATTCAAAGGCAACCGATTTTCGGCAACCGGGGAATCGAAGTCGGAATGCCGCGAAATTCACCGAGTCAAAGCGTTTCCCCGTTTGCGGAAGAACTCTGATGTAGAACAAGTAGCCAAAGCATACATGCTCAAGAGGGATCACCAGAAATTCAAAGGCAACTGATTTTCGGCAACCGGGGAATCGAAGTCGAAATGCCGCGAAATTCACCAGGTCAAAGCGTTTCCCCGTTTGCGGAAGAAGTCTGATGTAGAACAAGTAGCAGAAGCATACATGCTCAAGAGGGATCACCCGAAATTCAAAGGCAACTGAATTTCACCAAACGGGGAATCGAAGTCGGAATGCCGCGAAATTCACCGAGTCAAAGCGTTTCCCCGTTTGCGGAAGAAGTCTGATGTAGAACAAGTAGCAGAAGCATACATGCTCAAGAGGGGTCACCAGAAATTCAAAGGCAACTGATTTTCGGAACCGGGGAATCGAAGTCGGAATGCCGCGAAATTCACCGAGTCAAAGCGTTTCCCCCTTTGCGGAAGAAGTCTGATGTAGAACAAGTAGCCGAAGCATACATGCTCAAGAGGGATCACCAGAAATTCAAAGGCAACTGAATTTCGGAAACGGGGAATCGAAGTCGGAATGCCGTGAAATTCACCGAGTCAAAGCGTTTCGCCGTTTGCGGAAAAAGTCTGATGTAGAACAAGTAGCAGAAGCATACATGCTCAAGAGGGATCGCCAGAAATTAAAAGGCAACTGATTTTCGGAACCGGGGAATCGAAGTCGGAATGCCGTGAAATTCACCGAGTCAAAGCGTTTCCCCGTTTGCGGAAGAAGTCTGATGTAGAACAAGTAGCAGAAGCATACATGCTCAAGAGGGGTCACCCGAAATTCAAAGGCAACTGAATTTCGCCAAACGTGGAATCGAAGTCGGAATGCCGGGAAATTCACCGAGTCAAAGTGTTTCCCCGTTTGCGGAAGAAGTCTGATGTAGAACAAGTAGCAGAAGCATACATGCTCAAGAGGGGTCACCCGAAATTCAAAGGCAACTGAATTTCGGCAACCGGGGAATCGAAGTCGGAATGCCGCGAAATTCACCGAGTCAAAGCGTTTCCCCGTTTGCGGAAGAACTCTGATGTAGAACAAGTAGCAGAAGCATACATGCTCAAGAGGGATCACCAGAAATTCAAAGGCAACTGATTTTCGGCAACCGGGGAATCGAAGTCGAAATGCCGCGAAATTCACCGAGTCAAAGCGTTTCCCCGTTTGCGGAAGAAGTCTGGTGTAGAACAAGTAGCAGAAGCATACATGCTCAAGAGGGGTCACCCGAAATTCAAAGGCAACTGATTTTCGGCAACCGGGGAATCGAAGTCGGAATGCCGCGAAATTCACCGAGTCAAAGCGTTTCCCCGTTTACGGAAGAAGTCTGATGTAGAACAAGTAGCCGAAGCATACATGCTCAAGAGGGATCGCCAGAAATTCAAAGGCAACTGATTTTCGGAAACGGGGAATCGAAGTCGGAATGCCGTGAAATTCACCGAGTCAAAGCGTTTCCCCGTTTGCGGAAGAAGTCTGATGTAGAACAAGTAGCCGAAGCATACATGCTCAAGAGGGATCGCCAGAAATTCAAAGGCAACTGAATTTCGGAAACGGGGAATCGAAGTCGGAATGCCGTGAAATTCACCGAGTCAAAGCGTTTCGCCGTTTGCGGAAAAAGTCTGATGTAGAACAAGTAGCAGAAGCATACATGCTCAAGAGGGATCGCCAGAAATTCAAAGGCAACTGATTTTCGGAAACGGGGAATCGAAGTCGGAATGCCGTGAAATTCACCGAGTCAAAGCGTTTCCCCGTTTGCGGAAGAAGTCTGATGTAGAACAAGTAGCAGAAGCATACATGCTCAAGAGGGGTCACCCGAAATTCAAAGGCAACTGAATTTCACCAAACGGGGAATCGAAGTCGGAATGCCGCGAAATTCACCGAGTCAAAGCGTTTGCCCGTTTGTGGAAGAAGTCTGATGTAGAACAAGTAGCAGAAGCATACATGCTCAAGAGGGGTCACCCGAAATTCAAAGGCAACTGATTTTCGGCAACCGGGGAATCGAAGTTGGAATGCCGCGAAATTCACCGAGTCAAAGCGTTTCCCCGTTTGCGGAAGAAGTCTGATGTAGAACAAGTAGCAGAAGCATACATGCTCAAGAGGGGTCACCCGAAATTCAAAGGCAACTGAATTTCGGCAACCGGGGAATCGAAGTCGGAATGCCGCGAAATTCACCGAGTCAAAGCGTTTCCCCGTTTGCGGAAGAACTCTGATGTAGAACAAGTAGCCAAAGCATACATGCTCAAGAGGGATCACCAGAAATTCAAAGGCAACTGATTTTCGGCAACCGGGGAATCGAAGTCGAAATGCCGCGAAATTCACCAGGTCAAAGCGTTTCCCCGTTTGCGGAAGAAGTCTGATGTAGAACAAGTAGCAGAAGCATACATGCTCAAGAGGGATCACCCGAAATTCAAAGGCAACTGAATTTCACCAAACGGGGAATCGAAGTCGGAATGCCGCGAAATTCACCGAGTCAAAGCGTTTCCCCGTTTGCGGAAGAAGTCTGATGTAGAACAAGTAGCAGAAGCATACATGCTCAAGAGGGGTCACCAGAAATTCAAAGGCAACTGATTTTCGGAACCGGGGAATCGAAGTCGGAATGCCGCGAAATTCACCGAGTCAAAGCGTTTCCCCCTTTGCGGAAGAAGTCTGATGTAGAACAAGTAGCCGAAGCATACATGCTCAAGAGGGATCACCAGAAATTCAAAGGCAACTGAATTTCGGAAACGGGGAATCGAAGTCGGAATGCCGTGAAATTCACCGAGTCAAAGCGTTTCGCCGTTTGCGGAAAAAGTCTGATGTAGAACAAGTAGCAGAAGCATACATGCTCAAGAGGGATCGCCAGAAATTAAAAGGCAACTGATTTTCGGAACCGGGGAATCGAAGTCGGAATGCCGTGAAATTCACCGAGTCAAAGCGTTTCCCCGTTTGCGGAAGAAGTCTGATGTAGAACAAGTAGCAGAAGCATACATGCTCAAGAGGGGTCACCCGAAATTCAAAGGCAACTGAATTTCACCAAACGGGGAATCGAAGTCGGAATGCCGCGAAATTCACCGAGTCAAAGCGTTTCCCCGTTTGCGGAAGAAGTCTGATGTAGAACAAGTAGCAGAAGCATACATGCTCAAGAGGGGTCACCCGAAATTCAAAGGCAACTGAATTTCGGCAACCGGGGAATCGAAGTCGGAATGCCGCGAAATTCACCGAGTCAAAGCGTTTCCCCGTTTGCGGAAGAACTCTGATGTAGAACAAGTAGCCAAAGCATACATGCTCAAGAGGGATCACCAGAAATTCAAAGGCAACCGATTTTCGGCAACCGGGGAATCGAAGTCGAAATGCCGCGAAATTCACCGAGTCAAAGCGTTTCCCCGTTTGCGGAAGAAGTCTGATGTAGAACAAGTAGCAGAAGCATACATGCTCAAGAGGGGTCACCCGAAATTCAAAGGCAACTGAATTTCGGCAACCGGGGAATCGAAGTCGGAATGCCGCGAAATTCACCGAGTCAAAGCGTTTCCCCGTTTGCGGAAGAACTCTGATGTAGAACAATTAGCCAAAGCATACATGCTCAAGAGGGATCACCAGAAATTCAAAGGCAACTGATTTTCGGCAACCGGGGAATCGAAGTCGAAATGCCGCGAAATTCACCAGGTCAAAGCGTTTCCCCGTTTGCGGAAGAAGTCTGATGTAGAACAAGTAGCAGAAGCATACATGCTCAAGAGGGATCACCCGAAATTCAAAGGCAACTGAATTTCACCAAACGGGGAATCGAAGTCGGAATGCCGCGAAATTCACCGAGTCAAAGCGTTTCCCCGTTTGCGGAAGAAGTCTGATGTAGAACAAGTAGCAGAAGCATACATGCTCAAGAGGGGTCACCAGAAATTCAAAGGCAACTGATTTTCGGAACCGGGGAATCGAAGTCGGAATGCCGCGAAATTCACCGAGTCAAAGCGTTTCCCCCTTTGCGGAAGAAGTCTGATGTAGAACAAGTAGCCGAAGCATACATGCTCAAGAGGGATCACCAGAAATTCAAAGGCAACTGAATTTCGGAAACGGGGAATCGAAGTCGGAATGCCGTGAAATTCACCGAGTCAAAGCGTTTCGCCGTTTGCGGAAAAAGTCTGATGTAGAACAAGTAGCAGAAGCATACATGCTCAAGAGGGATCGCCAGAAATTCAAAGGCAACTGATTTTCGGAACCGGGGAATCGAAGTCGGAATGCCGTGAAATTCACCGAGTCAAAGCGTTTCCCCGTTTGCGGAAGAAGTCTGATGTAGAACAAGTAGCAGAAGCATACATGCTCAAGAGGGGTCACCCGAAATTCAAAGGCAACTGAATTTCACCAAACGGGGAATCGAAGTCGGAATGCCGCGAAATTCACCGAGTCAAAGCGTTTCCCCGTTTGCGGAAGAAGTCTGATGTAGAACAAGTAGCAGAAGCATACATGCTCAAGAGGGGTCACCCGAAATTCAAAGGCAACTGAATTTCGGCAACCGGGGAATCGAAGTCGGAATGCCGCGAAATTCACCGAGTCAAAGCGTTTCCCCGTTTGCGGAAGAACTCTGATGTAGAACAAGTAGCCAAAGCATACATGCTCAAGAGGGATCACCAGAAATTCAAAGGCAACCGATTTTCGGCAACCGGGGAATCGAAGTCGAAATGCCGCGAAATTCACCGAGTCAAAGCGTTTCCCCGTTTGCGGAAGAAGTCTGATGTAGAACAAGTAGCAGAAGCATACATGCTCAAGAGGGGTCACCCGAAATTCAAAGGCAACTGATTTTCGGCAACCGGGGAATCGAAGTCGGAATGCCGCGAAATTCACCGAGTCAAAGCGTTTCCCCGTTTGCGGAAGAAGTCTGATGTAGAACAAGTAGCCGAAGCATACATGCTCAAGAGGGATCGCCAGAAATTCAAAGGTAACTGATTTTCGGAAACGGGGAATCGAAGTCGGAATGCCGTGAAATTCACCGAGTCAAAGCGTTTCCCCGTTTGCGGAAGAAGTCTGATGTAGAACAAGTAGCCGAAGCATACATGCTCAAGAGGGATCACCAGAAATTCAAAGGCAACTGAATTTCGGAAACGGGGAATCGAAGTCGGAATGCCGTGAAATTCACCGAGTCAAAGCGTTTCGCCGTTTGCGGAAGAAGTCTGATGTAGAACAAGTAGCAGAAGCATACATGCTCAAGAGGGGTCACCCGAAATTCAAAGGCAACTGATTTTCGGCAACCGGGGAATCGAAGTCGGAATGCCGCGAAATTCACCGAGTCAAAGCGTTTCCCCGTTTGCGGAAGAAGTCTGATGTAGAACAAGTAGCCGAAGCATACATGCTCAAGAGGGATCGCCAGAAATTCAAAGGTAACTGATTTTCGGAAACGGGGAATCGAAGTCGGAATGCCGTGAAATTCACCGAGTCAAAGCGTTTCCCCGTTTGCGGAAGAAGTCTGATGTAGAACAAGTAGCCGAAGCATACATGCTCAAGAGGGATCACCAGAAATTCAAAGGCAACTGAATTTCGGAAACGGGGAATCGAAGTCGGAATGCCGTGAAATTCACCGAGTCAAAGCGTTTCGCCGTTTGCGGAAGAAGTCTGATGTAGAACAAGTAGCAGAAGCATACATGCTCAAGAGGGGTCACCCGAAATTCAAAGGCAACTGAATTTCGCCAAATGGGGAATCGAAGTCGGAATGCCGCGAATTTCACCGAGTTAAAGCGTTTCCCCATTTGCGGAAGAAGTCTGATGTAGAACAAGTAGCAGAAGCATACATGCTCAAGACGGGTCACCCGAAATTCAAAGGCAACTGAATTTCACCAAACGGGGAATCGAAGTCGGAATGCCGCGAAATTCACCGAGTCAAAGCGTTTCCCCGTTTGCGGAAGAAGTCTGATGTAGAACAAGTAGCAGAAGCATACATGCTCAAGAGGGGTCACCCGAAATTCAAAGGCAACTGAATTTCGCCAAACGTGGAATCGAAGTCGGAATGCCGGGAAATTCACCGAGTCAAAGTGTTTCCCCGTTTGCGGAAGAAGTCTGATGTAGAACAAGTAGCAGAAGCATACATGCTCAAGAGGGGTCACCCGAAATTCAAAGGCAACTGAATTTCGGCAACCGGGGAATCGAAGTCGGAATGCCGCGAAATTCACCGAGTCAAAGCGTTTCCCCGTTTGCGGAAGAACTCTGATGTAGAACAAGTAGCAGAAGCATACATGCTCAAGAGGGATCACCAGAAATTCAAAGGCAACTGATTTTCGGAACCGGGGAATCGAAGTCGGAATGCCGCGAAATTCACCGAGTCAAAGCGTTTCCCCGTTTGCGGAAGAAGTCTGATGTAGAACAAGTAGCCGAAGCATACATGCTCAAGAGGGATCACCAGAAATTCAAAGGCAACTGATTTTCGGAAACGGGGAATCGAAGTCGGAATGCCGTGAAATTCACCGAGTCAAAGCGTTTCGCCGTTTGCGGAAGAAGTCTGATGTAGAACAAGTAGCAGAAGCATACATGCTCAAGAGGGGTCACCCGAAATTCAAAGGCAACTGAATTTCGCCAAACGTGGAATCGAAGTCGGAATGCCGGGAAATTCACCGAGTCAAAGTGTTTCCCCGTTTGCGGAAGAAGTCTGATGTAGAACAAGTAGCAGAAGCATACATGCTCAAGAGGGGTCACCCGAAATTCAAAGGCAACTGAATTTCGGCAACCGGGGAATCGAAGTCGGAATGCCGCGAAATTCACCGAGTCAAAGCGTTTCCCCGTTTGCGGAAGAACTCTGATGTAGAACAAGTAGCAGAAGCATACATGCTCAAGAGGGATCACCAGAAATTCAAAGGCAACTGATTTTCGGAACCGGGGAATCGAAGTCGGAATGCCGCGAAATTCACCGAGTCAAAGCGTTTCCCCGTTTGCGGAAGAAGTCTGATGTAGAACAAGTAGCCGAAGCATACATGCTCAAGAGGGATCACCAGAAATTCAAAGGCAACTGATTTTCGGAAACGGGGAATCGAAGTCGGAATGCCGTGAAATTCACCGAGTCAAAGCGTTTCGCCGTTTGCGGAAAAAGTCTGATGTAGAACAAGTAGCAGAAGCATACATGCTCAAGAGGGATCACCAGAATTTCAAAGGCAACTGAATTTCGGCAAACGTGGAATCGAAGTCGGAATGCCGGGAAATTCACCGAGTCAAAGTGTTTCCCCGTTTGCGGAAGAAGTCTGATGTAGAACAAGTAGCAGAAGCATACATGCTCAAGAGGGGTCACCCGAAATTCAAAGGCAACTGAATTTCGGCAACCGGGGAATCGAAGTCGGAATGCCGCGAAATTCACCGAGTCAAAGCGTTTCCCCGTTTGCGGAAGAAGTCTGATGTAGAACAAGTAGCCGAAGCATACATGCTCAAGAGGGATCGCCAGAAATTCAAAGGCAACTGATTTTCGGAAACGGGGAATCGAAGTCGGAATGCCGTGAAATTCACCGAGTCAAAGCGTTTCGCCGTTTGCGGAAGAAGTCTGATGTAGAACAAGTAGCAGAAGCATACATGCTCAAGAGGGATCACCAGAATTTCAAAGGCAACTGAATTTCGGCAAACGTGGAATCGAAGTCGGAATGCCGGGAAATTCACCGAGTCAAAGGGTTTCCCCGTTTGCGGAAGAAGTCTGATGTAGAACAAGTAGCAGAAGCATACATGCTCAAGAGGGGTCACCCGAAATTCAAAGGCAACTGAATTTCGGCAACCGGGGAATCGAAGTCGGAATGCCGCGAAATTCACCGAGTCAAAGCGTTTCCCCGTTTGCGGAAGAAGTCTGATGTAGAACAAGTAGCCGAAGCATACATGCTCAAGAGGGATCGCCAGAAATTCAAAGGCAACTGATTTTCGGAAACGGGGAATCGAAGTCGGAATGCCGTGAAATTCACCGAGTCAAAGCCTTTCCCCGTTTGTGGAAGAAGTCTGATGTAGAACAAGTAGCCGAAGTATACATGCTCAAGAGGGATCACCAGAAATTCAAAGGCAACTGATTTTCGGCAAACGGGGAATCGAAGTCGGAATGCCGCGAAATTCACCGAGTCAAAGCATTTCCCCGTTTGCGGAAGAAGTTTGATGTAGAACAAGTAGCCGAAGCATACATGCTCAAGAGGGGTCACCCGAAATTCAAAGGCAACTGAATTTCACCAAACGGGGAATCGAAGTCGGAATGCCGCGAAATTCACCGAGTCAAAGCGTTTCCCCGTTTGCGGAAGAAGTCTGATGTAGAACAAGTAGCAGAAGCATACATGCTCAAGAGGGATCACCAGAAATTCAAAGGCAACTGATTTTCGGAACCGGTGAATCGAAGTCGGAATGCCGTGAAATTCACCGAGTCAAAGCGTTTCGCCGTTTGCGGAAGAAGTCTGATGTAGAACAAGTAGCCGAAGCATACATGCTCAAGAGGGGTCACCCGAAATTCAAAGGCAATTGATTTTCGGCAAACGGGGAATCGAAGTCGGAATGCCGGGAAATTCACCGAGTCAAAGCGTTTCCCCGTTTGCGGAAGAAGTCTGATGTAGAACAAGTAGCAGAAGCAAACATGCTCAAGAGGGGTCACCCGAAAATTCAAAGGCAACTGATTTTCGGCAAACGGGGAATCGAAGTCGGAATGCCGCGAAATTCACCGAGTCAAAGCGTTTCCCCGTTTGTGGAAGAAGTCTGATGTAGAACAAGTAGCCGAAGTATACATGCTCAAGAGGGATCACCAGAAATTCAAAGGCAACTGATTTTCGGCAAACGGGGAATCGAAGTCGGAATGCCGCGAAATTCACCGAGTCAAAGCGTTTCCCCGTTTGCGGAAGAAGTCTGATGTAGAACAAGTAGCCGAAGCATACATGCTCAAGAGGGATCACCAGAAATTCAAAGGCAACTGATTTTCGGAAACGGGGAATCGAAGTCGGAATGCCGTGAAATTCACCGAGTCAAAGCGTTTCGCCGTTTGCGGAAGAAGTCTGATGTAGAACAAGTAGCAGAAGCATACATGCTCAAGAGGGGTCACCCGAAATTCAAAGGCAACTGAATTTCGCCAAACGTGGAATCGAAGTCGGAATGCCGGGAAATTCACCGAGTCAAAGTGTTTCCCCGTTTGCGGAAGAAGTCTGATGTAGAACAAGTAGCAGAAGCATACATGCTCAAGAGGGGTCACCCGAAATTCAAAGGCAACTGAATTTCGCCAAACGTGGAATCGAAGTCGGAATGCCGGGAAATTCACCGAGTCAAAGTGTTTCCCCGTTTGCGGAAGAAGTCTGATGTAGAACAAGTAGCAGAAGCATACATGCTCAAGAGGGGTCACCCGAAATTCAAAGGCAACTGAATTTCGGCAACCGGGGAATCGAAGTCGGAATGCCGCGAAATTCACCGAGTCAAAGCGTTTCCCCGTTTGCGGAAGAACTCTGATGTAGAACAAGTAGCAGAAGCATACATGCTCAAGAGGGATCACCAGAAATTCAAAGGCAACTGATTTTCGGAACCGGGGAATCGAAGTTGGAATGCCGCGAAATTCACCGAGTCAAAGCGTTTCCCCGTTTGCGGAAGAAGTCTGATGTAGAACAAGTAGCCGAAGCATACATGCTCAAGAGGGATCACCAGAAATTCAAAGGCAACTGATTTTCGGAAACGGGGAATCGAAGTCGGAATGCCGTGAAATTCACCGAGTCAAAGCGTTTCGCCGTTTGCGGAAGAAGTCTGATGTAGAACAAGTAGCAGAAGCATACATGCTCAAGAGGGGTCACCCGAAATTCAAAGGCAACTGAATTTCGCCAAACGTGGAATCGAAGTCGGAATGCCGGGAAATTCACCGAGTCAAAGTGTTTCCCCGTTTGCGGAAGAAGTCTGATGTAGAACAAGTAGCAGAAGCATACATGCTCAAGAGGGGTCACCCGAAATTCAAAGGCAACTGAATTTCGGCAACCGGGGAATCGAAGTCGGAATGCCGCGAAATTCACCGAGTCAAAGCGTTTCCCCGTTTGCGGAAGAACTCTGATGTAGAACAAGTAGCAGAAGCATACATGCTCAAGAGGGATCACCAGAAATTCAAAGGCAACTGATTTTCGGAACCGGGGAATCGAAGTCGGAATGCCGCGAAATTCACCGAGTCAAAGCGTTTCCCCGTTTGCGGAAGAAGTCTGATGTAGAACAAGTAGCCGAAGCATACATGCTCAAGAGGGATCACCAGAAATTCAAAGGCAACTGATTTTCGGAAACGGGGAATCGAAGTCGGAATGCCGTGAAATTCACCGAGTCAAAGCGTTTCGCCGTTTGCGGAAGAAGTCTGATGTAGAACAAGTAGCAGAAGCATACATGCTCAAGAGGGATCACCAGAATTTCAAAGGCAACTGAATTTCGGCAAACGTGGAATCGAAGTCGGAATGCCGGGAAATTCACCGAGTCAAAGTGTTTCCCCGTTTGCGGAAGAAGTCTGATGTAGAACAAGTAGCAGAAGCATACATGCTCAAGAGGGGTCACCCGAAATTCAAAGGCAACTGAATTTCGGCAACCGGGGAATCGAAGTCGGAATGCCGCGAAATTCACCGAGTCAAAGCGTTTCCCCGTTTGCGGAAGAAGTCTGATGTAGAACAAGTAGCCGAAGCATACATGCTCAAGAGGGATCGCCAGAAATTCAAAGGCAACTGATTTTCGGAAACGGGGAATCGAAGTCGGAATGCCGTGAAATTCACCGAGTCAAAGCCTTTCCCCGTTTGTGGAAGAAGTCTGATGTAGAACAAGTAGCCGAAGTATACATGCTCAAGAGGGATCACCAGAAATTCAAAGGCAACTGATTTTCGGCAAACGGGGAATCGAAGTCGGAATGCCGCGAAATTCACCGAGTCAAAGCATTTCCCCGTTTGCGGAAGAAGTTTGATGTAGAACAAGTAGCCGAAGCATACATGCTCAAGAGGGGTCACCCGAAATTCAAAGGCAACTGAATTTCACCAAACGGGGAATCGAAGTCGGAATGCCGCGAAATTCACCGAGTCAAAGCGTTTCCCCGTTTGCGGAAGAAGTCTGATGTAGAACAAGTAGCAGAAGCATACATGCTCAAGAGGGATCACCAGAAATTCAAAGGCAACTGATTTTCGGAACCGGTGAATCGAAGTCGGAATGCCGTGAAATTCACCGAGTCAAAGCGTTTCGCCGTTTGCGGAAGAAGTCTGATGTAGAACAAGTAGCAGAAGCATACATGCTCAAGAGGGGTCACCCGAAATTCAAAGGCAACTGAATTTCGCCAAATGGGGAATCGAAGTCGGAATGCCGCGAATTTCACCGAGTTAAAGCGTTTCCCCATTTGCGGAAGAAGTCTGATGTAGAACAAGTAGCAGAAGCATACATGCTCAAGAGGGGTCACCCGAAATTCAAAGGCAACTGAATTTCGCCAAACGTGGAATCGAAGTCGGAATGCCGGGAAATTCACCGAGTCAAAGTGTTTCCCCGTTTGCGGAAGAAGTCTGATGTAGAACAAGTAGCAGAAGCATACATGCTCAAGAGGGGTCACCCGAAATTCAAAGGCAACTGAATTTCGGAAACCGGGGAATCGAAGTCGGAATGCCGCGAAATTCACCGAGTCAAAGAGTTTCCCCGTTTGCGGAAGAACTCTGATGTAGAACAAGTAGCAGAAGCATACATGCTCAAGAGGGATCACCAGAAATTCAAAGGCAACTGATTTTCGGAACCGGGGAATCGAAGTCGGAATGCCGTGAAATTCATCGAGTCAAAGCGTTTCGCCGTTTGCGGAAGAAGTCTGATGTAGAACAAGTAGCAGAAGCATACATGCTCAAGAGGGATCACCAGAATTTCAAAGGCAACTGAATTTCGGCAAACGTGGAATCAAAGTCGAAATGCCGCGAAATTCACCGAGTCAAAGCGTTTCCCCGTTTGCGGAAGAAGTCTGATGTAGAACAAGTAGCAGAAGCAAACATGCTCAAGAGGGGTCACCCGAAAATTCAAAGGCAACTGATTTTCGGCAAACGGGGAATCGAAGTCGGAATGCCGCGAAATTCACCGAGTCAAAGCGTTTCCCCGTTTGTGGAAGAAGTCTGATGTAGAACAAGTAGCCGAAGTATACATGCTCAAGAGGGATCACCAGAAATTCAAAGGCAACTGATTTTCGGCAAACGGGGAATCGAAGTCGGAATGCCGCGAAATTCACCGAGTCAAAGCGTTTCCCCGTTTGCGGAAGAAGTCTGATGTAGAACAAGTAGCCGAAGCATACATGCTCAAGAGGGATCACCAGAAATTCAAAGGCAACTGATTTTCGGAAACGGGGAATCGAAGTCGGAATGCCGTGAAATTCACCGAGTCAAAGCGTTTCGCCGTTTGCGGAAGAAGTCTGATGTAGAACAAGTAGCAGAAGCATACATGCTCAAGAGGGGTCACCCGAAATTCAAAGGCAACTGAATTTCGCCAAACGTGGAATCGAAGTCGGAATGCCGGGAAATTCACCGAGTCAAAGTGTTTCCCCGTTTGCGGAAGAAGTCTGATGTAGAACAAGTAGCAGAAGCATACATGCTCAAGAGGGGTCACCCGAAATTCAAAGGCAACTGAATTTCGGCAACCGGGGAATCGAAGTCGGAATGCCGCGAAATTCACCGAGTCAAAGCGTTTCCCTGTTTGCGGAAGAACTCTGATGTAGAACAAGTAGCAGAAGCATACATGCTCAAGAGGGATCACCAGAAATTCAAAGGCAACTGATTTTCGGAACCGGGGAATCGAAGTCGGAATGCCGTGAAATTCACCGAGTCAAAGCCTTTCCCCGTTTGTGGAAGAAGTCTGATGTAGAACAAGTAGCCGAAGTATACATGCTCAAGAGGGATCACCAGAAATTCAAAGGCAACTGATTTTCGGCAAACGGGGAATCGAAGTCGGAATGCCGCGAAATTCACCGAGTCAAAGCATTTCCCCGTTTGCGGAAGAAGTTTGATGTAGAACAAGTAGCCGAAGCATACATGCTCAAGAGGGGTCACCCGAAATTCAAAGGCAACTGAATTTCACCAAACGGGGAATCGAAGTCGGAATGCCGCGAAATTCACCGAGTCAAAGCGTTTCCCCGTTTGCGGAAGAAGTCTGATGTAGAACAAGTAGCAGAAGCATACATGCTCAAGAGGGATCACCAGAAATTCAAAGGCAACTGATTTTCGGAACCGGTGAATCGAAGTCGGAATGCCGTGAAATTCACCGAGTCAAAGCGTTTCGCCGTTTGCGGAAGAAGTCTGATGTAGAACAAGTAGCAGAAGCATACATGCTCAAGAGGGGTCACCCGAAATTCAAAGGCAACTGAATTTCGCCAAATGGGGAATCGAAGTCGGAATGCCGCGAATTTCACCGAGTTAAAGCGTTTCCCCATTTGCGGAAGAAGTCTGATGTAGAACAAGTAGCAGAAGCATACATGCTCAAGAGGGGTCACCCGAAATTCAAAGGCAACTGAATTTCGCCAAACGTGGAATCGAAGTCGGAATGCCGGGAAATTCACCGAGTCAAAGTGTTTCCCCGTTTGCGGAAGAAGTCTGATGTAGAACAAGTAGCAGAAGCATACATGCTCAAGAGGGGACACCCGAAATTCAAAGGCAACTGAATTTCGGAAACCGGGGAATCGAAGTCGGAATGCCGCGAAATTCACCGAGTCAAAGAGTTTCCCCGTTTGCGGAAGAACTCTGATGTAGAACAAGTAGCAGAAGCATACATGCTCAAGAGGGATCACCAGAAATTCAAAGGCAACTGATTTTCGGAACCGGGGAATCGAAGTCGGAATGCCGTGAAATTCATCGAGTCAAAGCGTTTCGCCGTTTGCGGAAGAAGTCTGATGTAGAACAAGTAGCAGAAGCATACATGCTCAAGAGGGATCACCAGAATTTCAAAGGCAACTGAATTTCGGCAAACGTGGAATCAAAGTCGAAATGCCGCGAAATTCACCGAGTCAAAGCGTTTCCCCGTTTGCGGAAGAAGTCTGATGTAGAACAAGTAGCAGAAGCAAACATGCTCAAGAGGGGTCACCCGAAAATTCAAAGGCAACTGATTTTCGGCAAACGGGGAATCGAAGTCGGAATGCCGCGAAATTCACCGAGTCAAAGCGTTTCCCCGTTTGTGGAAGAAGTCTGATGTAGAACAAGTAGCCGAAGTATACATGCTCAAGAGGGATCACCAGAAATTCAAAGGCAACTGATTTTCGGCAAACGGGGAATCGAAGTCGGAATGCCGCGAAATTCACCGAGTCAAAGCGTTTCCCCGTTTGCGGAAGAAGTCTGATGTAGAACAAGTAGCCGAAGCATACATGCTCAAGAGGGATCACCAGAAATTCAAAGGCAACTGATTTTCGGAAACGGGGAATCGAAGTCGGAATGCCGTGAAATTCACCGAGTCAAAGCGTTTCGCCGTTTGCGGAAGAAGTCTGATGTAGAACAAGTAGCAGAAGCATACATGCTCAAGAGGGGTCACCCGAAATTCAAAGGCAACTGAATTTCGCCAAACGTGGAATCGAAGTCGGAATGCCGGGAAATTCACCGAGTCAAAGTGTTTCCCCGTTTGCGGAAGAAGTCTGATGTAGAACAAGTAGCAGAAGCATACATGCTCAAGAGGGGTCACCCGAAATTCAAAGGCAACTGAATTTCGGCAACCGGGGAATCGAAGTCGGAATGCCGCGAAATTCACCGAGTCAAAGCGTTTCCCTGTTTGCGGAAGAACTCTGATGTAGAACAAGTAGCAGAAGCATACATGCTCAAGAGGGATCACCAGAAATTCAAAGGCAACTGATTTTCGGAACCGGGGAATCGAAGTCGGAATGCCGCGAAATTCACCGAGTCAAAGCGTTTCCCCGTTTGCGAAAGAAGTCTGATGTAGAACAAGTAGCCGAAGCATACATGCTCAAGAGGGATCACCAGAAATTCAAAGGCAACTGATTTTCGGAAACGGGGAATCGAAGTCGGAATGCCGTGAAATTCACCGAGTCAAAGCGTTTCGCCGTTTGCGGAAGAAGTCTGATGTAGAACAAGTAGCAGAAGCATACATGCTCAAGAGGGATCACCAGAATTTCAAAGGCAACTGAATTTCGGCAAACGTGGAATCGAAGTCGGAATGCCGGGAAATTCACCGAGTCAAAGTGTTTCCCCGTTTGCGGAAGAAGTCTGATGTAGAACAAGTAGCAGAAGCATACATGCTCAAGAGGGGTCACCCGAAATTCAAAGGCAACTGAATTTCGGCAACCGGGGAATCGAAGTCGGAATGCCGCGAAATTCACCGAGTCAAAGCGTTTCCCCGTTTGCGGAAGAAGTCTGATGTAGAACAAGTAGCCGAAGCATACATGCTCAAGAGGGATCGCCAGAAATTCAAAGGCAACTGATTTTCGGAAACGGGGAATCGAAGTCGGAATGCCGTGAAATTCACCGAGTCAAAGCGTTTCGCCGTTTACGGAAGAAGTCTGATGTAGAACAAGTAGCAGAAGCATACATGCTCAAGAGGGATCACCAGAATTTCAAAGGCAACTGAATTTCGGCAAACGTGGAATCGAAGTCGGAATGCCGGGAAATTCACCGAGTCAAAGTGTTTCCCCGTTTGCGGAAGAAGTCTGATGTAGAACAAGTAGCAGAAGCATATATGCTCAAGAGGGGTCACCCGAAATTCAAAGGCAACTGAATTTCGGCAACCGGGGAATCGAAGTCGGAATGCCGCGAAATTCACCGAGTCAAAGCGTTTCCCCGTTTGCGGAAGAAGTCTGATGTAGAACAAGTAGCCGAAGCATACATGCTCAAGAGGGATCGCCAGAAATTCAAAGGCAACTGATTTTCGGAAACGGGGAATCGAAGTCGGAATGCCGTGAAATTCACCGAGTCAAAGCGTTTCCCCGTTTGCGTAAGAAGTCTGATGTAGAACAAGTAGCCGAAGCATACATGCTCAAGAGGGATCACCAGAAATTCAAAGGCAACTGATTTTCGGAAACGGGGAATCGAAGTCGGAATGCCGTGAAATTCACCGAGTCAAAGCGTTTCGCCGTTTGCGGAAGAAGTCTGATGTAGAACAAGTAGCAGAAGCATACATGCTCAAGAGGGATCACCAGAATTTCAAAGGCAACTGAATTTCGGCAAACGTGGAATCGAAGTCGGAATGCCGCGAAATTCACCGAGTCAAAGTGTTTCCCCGTTTGCGGAAGAAGTCTGATGTAGAACAAGTAGCAGAAGCATACATGCTCAAGAGGGGTCACCCGAAATTCAAAGGCAACTGAATTTCGGCAACCGGGGAATCGAAGTCGGAATGCCGCGAAATTCACCGAGTCAAAGAGTTTCCCCGTTTGCGGAAGAACTCTGATGTAGAACAAGTAGCAGAAGCATACATGCTCAAGAGGGATCACCAGAAATTCAAAGGCAACTGATTTTCGGAACCGGGGAATCGAAGTCGGAATGCCGTGAAATTCACCGAGTCAAAGCGTTTCGCCGTTTGCGGAAGAAGTCTGATGTAGAACAAGTAGCAGAAGCATACATGCTCAAGAGGGATCACCAGAATTTCAAAGGCAACTGAATTTCGGCAAACGTGGAATCGAAGTCGAAATGCCGCGAAATTCACCGAGTCAAAGCGTTTCCCCGTTTGCGGAAGAAGTCTGATGTAGAACAAGTAGCAGAAGCATACATGCTCAAGAGGGATCACCAGAATTTCAAAGGCAACTGAATTTCGGCAAACGTGGAATCGAAGTCGAAATGCCGCGAAATTCACCGAGTCAAAGCGTTTCCCCGTTTGCGGAAGAAGTTTGATGTAGAACAAGTAGCAGAAGCAAACATGCTCAAGAGGGGTCACCCGAAAATTCAAAGGCAACTGATTTTCGGCAAACGGGGAATCGAAGTCGGAATGCCGCGAAATTCACCGAGTCAAAGCGTTTCCCCGTTTGTGGAAGAAGTCTGATGTAGAACAAGTAGCCGAAGTATACATGCTCAAGAGGGATCACCAGAAATTCAAAGGCAACTGATTTTCGGCAAACGGGGAATCGAAGTCGGAATGCCGCGAAATTCACCGAGTCAAAGCGTTTCCCCGTTTGCGGAAGAAGTCTGATGTAGAACAAGTAGCCGAAGCATACATGCTCAAGAGGGATCACCAGAAATTCAAAGGCAACTGATTTTCGGAAACGGGGAATCGAAGTCGGAATGCCGTGAAATTCACCGAGTCAAAGCGTTTCGCCGTTTACGGAAGAAGTCTGATGTAGAACAAGTAGCAGAAGCATACATGCTCAAGAGGGATCACCAGAATTTCAAAGGCAACTGAATTTCGGCAAACGTGGAATCGAAGTCGGAATGCCGGGAAATTCACCGAGTCAAAGTGTTTCCCCGTTTGCGGAAGAAGTCTGATGTAGAACAAGTAGCAGAAGCATACATGCTCAAGAGGGGTCACCCGAAATTCAAAGGCAACTGAATTTCGGCAACCGGGGAATCGAAGTCGGAATGCCGCGAAATTCACCGAGTCAAAGCGTTTCCCCGTTTGCGGAAGAAGTCTGATGTAGAACAAGTAGCCGAAGCATACATGCTCAAGAGGGATCGCCAGAAATTCAAAGGCAACTGATTTTCGGAAACGGGGAATCGAAGTCGGAATGCCGTGAAATTCACCGAGTCAAAGCGTTTCCCCGTTTGCGGAAGAAGTCTGATGTAGAACAAGTAGCCGAAGCATACATGCTCAAGAGGGATCACCAGAAATTCAAAGGCAACTGATTTTCGGAAACGGGGAATCGAAGTCGGAATGCCGTGAAATTCACCGAGTCAAAGCGTTTCGCCGTTTGCGGAAGAAGTCTGATGTAGAACAAGTAGCAGAAGCATACATGCTCAAGAGGGATCACCAGAATTTCAAAGGCAACTGAATTTCGGCAAACGTGGAATCGAAGTCGGAATGCCGGGAAATTCACCGAGTCAAAGTGTTTCCCCGTTTGCGGAAGAAGTCTGATGTAGAACAAGTAGCAGAAGCATACATGCTCAAGAGGGGTCACCCGAAATTCAAAGGCAACTGAATTTCGGCAACCGGGGAATCGAAGTCGGAATGCCGCGAAATTCACCGAGTCAAAGAGTTTCCCCGTTTGCGGAAGAACTCTGATGTAGAACAAGTAGCAGAAGCATACATGCTCAAGAGGGATCACCAGAAATTCAAAGGCAACTGATTTTCGGAACCGGGGAATCGAAGTCGGAATGCCGTGAAATTCACCGAGTCAAAGCGTTTCGCCGTTTGCGGAAGAAGTCTGATGTAGAACAAGTAGCAGAAGCATACATGCTCAAGAGGGATCACCAGAATTTCAAAGGCAACTGAATTTCGGCAAACGTGGAATCGAAGTCGAAATGCCGCGAAATTCACCGAGTCAAAGCGTTTCCCCGTTTGCGGAAGAAGTCTGATGTAGAACAAGTAGCAGAAGCAAACATGCTCAAGAGGGGTCACCCGAAAATTCAAAGGCAACTGATTTTCGGCAAACGGGGAATCGAAGTCGGAATGCCGCGAAATTCACCGAGTCAAAGCGTTTCCCCGTTTGTGGAAGAAGTCTGATGTAGAACAAGTAGCCGAAGTATACATGCTCAAGAGGGATCACCAGAAATTCAAAGGCAACTGATTTTCGGCAAACGGGGAATCGAAGTCCAAATGCCGCGAAATTCACCGAGTCAAAGCGTTTCCCCGTTTGCGGAAGAACTCTGATGTAGAACAAGTAGCCGAAGCATACATGCTCAAGAGGGATCACCAGAAATTCAAAGGCAACTGATTTTCGGAAACGGGGAATCGAAGTCGGAATGCCGTGAAATTCACCGAGTCAAAGCGTTTCGCCGTTTGCGGAAGAAGTCTGATGTAGAACAAGTAGCAGAAGCATACATGCTCAAGAGGGGTCACCCGAAATTCAAAGGCAACTGAATTTCGCCAAACGTGGAATCGAAGTCGGAATGCCGGGAAATTCACCGAGTCAAAGTGTTTCCCCGTTTGCGGAAGAAGTCTGATGTAGAACAAGTAGCAGAAGCATACATGCTCAAGAGGGGTCACCCGAAATTCAAAGGCAACTGAATTTCGGCAACCGGGGAATCGAAGTCGGAATGCCGCGAAATTCACCGAGTCAAAGCGTTTCCCCGTTTGCGGAAGAACTCTGATGTAGAACAAGTAGCAGAAGCATACATGCTCAAGAGGGATCACCAGAAATTCAAAGGCAACTGATTTTCGGAACCGGGGAATCGAAGTCGGAATGCCGCGAAATTCACCGAGTCAAAGTGTTTCCCCGTTTGCGGAAGAAGTCTGATGTAGAACAACTAGCCGAAGCATACATGCTCAAGAGGGATCACCAGAAATTCAAAGGCAACTGATTTTCGGAAACGGGGAATCGAAGTCGGAATGCCGTGAAATTCACCGAGTCAAAGCGTTTCGCCGTTTGCGGAAGAAGTCTGATGTAGAACAAGTAGCAGAAGCATACATGCTCAAGAGGGATCACCAGAATTTCAAAGGCAACTGATTTTCGGAAACGGGGAATCGAAGTCGGAATGCCGTGAAATTCACCGAGTCAAAGCGTTTCGCCGTTTGCGGAAGAAGTCTGATGTAGAACAAGTAGCAGAAGCATACATGCTCAAGAGGGATCACCAGAATTTCAAAGGCAACTGAATTTCGGCAAACGTGGAATCGAAGTCGGAATGCCGGGAAATTCACCGAGTCAAAGTGTTTCCCCGTTTGCGGAAGAAGTCTGATGTAGAACAAGTAGCAGAAGCATACATGCTCAAGAGGGGTCACCCGAAATTCAAAGGCAACTGAATTTCGGCAACCGGGGAATCGAAGTCGGAATGCCGCGAAATTCACCGAGTCAAAGCGTTTCCCCGTTTGCGGAAGAAGTCTGATGTAGAACAAGTAGCCGAAGCATACATGCTCAAGAGGGATCGCCAGAAATTCAAAGGCAACTGATTTTCGGAAACGGGGAATCGAAGTCGGAATGCCGTGAAATTCACCGAGTCAAAGCGTTTCGCCGTTTGCGGAAGAAGTCTGATGTAGAACAAGTAGCAGAAGCATACATGCTCAAGAGGGATCACCAGAATTTCAAAGGCAACTGAATTTCGGCAAACGTGGAATCGAAGTCGGAATGCCGGGAAATTCACCGAGTCAAAGTGTTTCCCCGTTTGCGGAAGAAGTCTGATGTAGAACAAGTAGCAGAAGCATACATGCTCAAGAGGGGTCACCCGAAATTCAAAGGCAACTGAATTTCGGCAACCGGGGAATCGAAGTCGGAATGCCGCGAAATTCACCGAGTCAAAGCGTTTCCCCGTTTGTGGAAGAAGTCTGATGTAGAACAAGTAGCCGAAGTATACATGCTCAAGAGGGATCACCAGAAATTCAAAGGCAACTGATTTTCGGCAAACGGGGAATCGAAGTAGGAATGCCGCGAAATTCACCGAGTCAAAGCATTTCCCCGTTTGCGGAAGAAGTCTGATGTAGAACAAGTAGCCGAAGCATACATGCTCAAGAGGGGTCACCCGAAATTCAAAGGCAACTGAATTTCACCAAACGGGGAATCGAAGTCGGAATGCCGCGAAATTCACCGAGTCAAAGCGTTTCCCCGTTTGCGGAAGAAGTCTGATGTAGAACAAGTAGCAGAAGCATACATGCTCAAGAGGGATCACCAGAAATTCAAAGGCAACTGATTTTCGGAACCGGGGAATCGAAGTCGGAATGCCGTGAAATTCACCGAGTCAAAGCGTTTCGCCGTTTGCGGAAGAAGTCTGATGTAGAACAAGTAGCAGAAGCATACATGCTCAAGAGGGATCACCAGAATTTCAAAGGCAACTGAATTTCGGCAAACGTGGAATCGAAGTCGAAATGCCGCGAAATTCACCGAGTCAAAGCGTTTCCCCGTTTGCGGAAGAAGTCTGATGTAGAACAAGTAGCAGAAGCAAACATGCTCAAGAGGGGTCACCCGAAAATTCAAAGGCAACTGATTTTCGGCAAACGGGGAATCGAAGTCGGAATGCCGCGAAATTCACCGAGTCAAAGCGTTTCCCCGTTTGTGGAAGAAGTCTGATGTAGAACAAGTAGCCGAAGTATACATGCTCAAGAGGGATCACCAGAAATTCAAAGGCAACTGATTTTCGGCAAACGGGGAATCGAAGTCCAAATGCCGCGAAATTCACCGAGTCAAAGCGTTTCCCCGTTTGCGGAAGAACTCTGATGTAGAACAAGTAGCCGAAGCATACATGCTCAAGAGGGATCACCAGAAATTCAAAGGCAACTGATTTTCGGAAACGGGGAATCGAAGTCGGAATGCCGTGAAATTCACCGAGTCAAAGCGTTTCGCCGTTTGCGGAAGAAGTCTGATGTAGAACAAGTAGCAGAAGCATACATGCTCAAGAGGGGTCACCCGAAATTCAAAGGCAACTGAATTTCGCCAAACGTGGAATCGAAGTCGGAATGCCGGGAAATTCACCGAGTCAAAGTGTTTCCCCGTTTGCGGAAGAAGTCTGATGTAGAACAAGTAGCAGAAGCATACATGCTCAAGAGGGGTCACCCGAAATTCAAAGGCAACTGAATTTCGGCAACCGGGGAATCGAAGTCGGAATGCCGCGAAATTCACCGAGTCAAAGCGTTTCCCCGTTTGCGGAAGAACTCTGATGTAGAACAAGTAGCAGAAGCATACATGCTCAAGAGGGATCACCAGAAATTCAAAGGCAACTGATTTTCGGAACCGGGGAATCGAAGTCGGAATGCCGCGAAATTCACCGAGTCAAAGTGTTTCCCCGTTTGCGGAAGAAGTCTGATGTAGAACAACTAGCCGAAGCATACATGCTCAAGAGGGATCACCAGAAATTCAAAGGCAACTGATTTTCGGAAACGGGGAATCGAAGTCGGAATGCCGTGAAATTCACCGAGTCAAAGCGTTTCGCCGTTTGCGGAAGAAGTCTGATGTAGAACAAGTAGCAGAAGCATACATGCTCAAGAGGGATCACCAGAATTTCAAAGGCAACTGATTTTCGGAAACGGGGAATCGAAGTCGGAATGCCGTGAAATTCACCGAGTCAAAGCGTTTCGCCGTTTGCGGAAGAAGTCTGATGTAGAACAAGTAGCAGAAGCATACATGCTCAAGAGGGATCACCAGAATTTCAAAGGCAACTGAATTTCGGCAAACGAGGAATCGAAGTCGGAATGCCGGGAAATTCACCGAGTCAAAGTGTTTCCCCGTTTGCGGAAGAAGTCTGATGTAGAACAAGTAGCAGAAGCATACATGCTCAAGAGGGGTCACCCGAAATTCAAAGGCAACTGAATTTCGGCAACCGGGGAATCGAAGTCGGAATGCCGCGAAATTCACCGAGTCAAAGCGTTTCCCCGTTTGCGGAAGAAGTCTGATGTAGAACAAGTAGCCGAAGCATACATGCTCAAGAGGGATCGCCAGAAATTCAAAGGCAACTGATTTTCGGAAACGGGGAATCGAAGTCGGAATGCCGTGAAATTCACCGAGTCAAAGCGTTTCGCCGTTTGCGGAAGAAGTCTGATGTAGAACAAGTAGCAGAAGCATACATGCTCAAGAGGGATCACCAGAATTTCAAAGGCAACTGAATTTCGGCAAACGTGGAATCGAAGTCGGAATGCCGGGAAATTCACCGAGTCAAAGTGTTTCCCCGTTTGCGGAAGAAGTCTGATGTAGAACAAGTAGCAGAAGCATACATGCTCAAGAGGGGTCACCCGAAATTCAAAGGCAACTGAATTTCGGCAACCGGGGAATCGAAGTCGGAATGCCGCGAAATTCACCGAGTCAAAGCGTTTCCCCGTTTGTGGAAGAAGTCTGATGTAGAACAAGTAGCCGAAGTATACATGCTCAAGAGGGATCACCAGAAATTCAAAGGCAACTGATTTTCGGCAAACGGGGAATCGAAGTAGGAATGCCGCGAAATTCACCGAGTCAAAGCATTTCCCCGTTTGCGGAAGAAGTCTGATGTAGAACAAGTAGCCGAAGCATACATGCTCAAGAGGGGTCACCCGAAATTCAAAGGCAACTGAATTTCACCAAACGGGGAATCGAAGTCGGAATGCCGCGAAATTCACCGAGTCAAAGCGTTTCCCCGTTTGCGGAAGAAGTCTGATGTAGAACAAGTAGCAGAAGCATACATGCTCAAGAGGGATCACCAGAAATTCAAAGGCAACTGATTTTCGGAACCGGTGAATCGAAGTCGGAATGCCGCGAAATTCACCGAGTCAAAGCGTTTCCCCGTTTGCGGAAGAAGTCTGATGTAGAACAAGTAGCCGAAGCATACATGCTCAAGAGGGATCACCAGAAATTCAAAGGCAACTGATTTTCGGAAACGGGGAATCGAAGTCGGAATGCCGTGAAATTCACCGAGTCAAAGCGTTTCGCCGTTTGCGGAAGAAGTCTGATGGAGAACAAGTAGCCGAAGCATAGATGCTCAAGAGGGATCGCCAGAAATTCAAAGGCAACTGATTTTCGGAAACGGGGAATCGAAGTCGGAATGCCGTGAAATTCACCGAGTCAAAGCGTTTCCCCGTTTGCGGAAGAAGTCTGATGTAGAACAAGTAGCCGAAGCATACATGCTCAAGAGGGGTCACCCGAAATTCAAAGGCAATTGATTTTCGGCAAACGGGGAATCGAAGTCGGAATGCCGGGAAATTCACCGAGTCAAAGCGTTTCCCCGTTTGCGGAAGAAGTCTGATGTAGAACAAGTAGCAGAAGCAAACATGCTCAAGAGGGGTCACCCGAAAATTCAAAGGCAACTGATTTTCGGCAAACGGGGAATCGAAGTCGGAATGCCGCGAAATTCACCGAGTCAAAGCGTTTCCCCGTTTGTGGAAGAAGTCTGATGTAGAACAAGTAGCCGAAGTATACATGCTAAAGAGGGGTCACCCGAAATTCAAAGGCAACTGAATTTCACCAAACGGGGAATCGAAGTCGGAATGCCGCGAAATTCACCGAGTCAAAGCGTTTCCCCGTTTGCGGAAGAAGTCTGATGTAGAACAAGTAGCAGAAGCATACATGCTCAAAAGGATCACCAGAAATTCAAAGGCAACTGATTTTCGGAACCGGTGAATCGAAGTTGGAATGCCGCGAAATTCACCGAGTCAAAGCGTTTCCCCGTTTGCGGAAGAAGTCTGATGTAGAACAAGTAGCCGAAGCATACATGCTCAAGAGGGATCACCAGAAATTCAAAGGCAACTGATTTTCGGAAACGGGGAATCGAAGTCGGAATGCCGTGAAATTCACCGAGTCAAAGCGTTTCGCCGTTTGCGGAAGAAGTCTGATGTAGAACAAGTAGCAGAAGCATACATGCTCAAGAGGGGTCACCCGAAATTCAAAGGCAACTGAATTTCGGAAACCGGGGCATCGAAGTCGGAATGCCGCGAAACTCAACGAGTCAAAGCGTTTCGCCATTTGCAGAAGAAGTCTGATTTAGAATAAGGAGCAGAAGCACACATGCTCAAGACGGATCACCAGAAATTTAAAGGCAACTGAATTTCGGCAAACGGGGAATCGAAGTCGGATTGCCGCGAAATTCACCGAGTCAAAGCGTTTCCCCGTTTGCGGAAGAAGTCTGATGTAGAACAAGTAGCCGAAGCATACATGCTCAAGAGGGATCACCAGAAATTCAAAGGCAACTGATTTTCGGAAACGGGGAATCGAAGTCGGAATGCCGTGAAATTCACCGAGTCAAAGCGTTTCGCCGTTTGCGGAAGAAGTCTGATGTAGAACAAGTAGCCGAAGCATAGATGCTCAAGAGGGATCGCCAGAAATTCAAAGGCAACTGATTTTCGGAAACGGGGAATCGAAGTCGGAATGCCGTGAAATTCACCGAGTCAAAGCGTTTCCCCGTTTGCGGAAGAAGTCTGATGTAGAACAAGTAGCCGAAGCATACATGCTCAAGAGGGGTCACCCGAAATTCAAAGGCAATTGATTTTCGGCAAACGGGGAATCGAAGTCGGAATGCCGGGAAATTCACCGAGTCAAAGCGTTTCCCCGTTTGCGGAAGAAGTCTGATGTAGAACAAGTAGCAGAAGCAAACATGCTCAAGAGGGGTCACCCGAAAATTCAAAGGCAACTGATTTTCGGCAAACGGGGAATCGAAGTCGGAATGCCGCGAAATTCACCGAGTCAAAGCGTTTCCCCGTTTGTGGAAGAAGTCTGATGTAGAACAAGTAGCCGAAGTATACATGCTAAAGAGGGGTCACCCGAAATTCAAAGGCAACTGAATTTCACCAAACGGGGAATCGAAGTCGGAATGCCGCGAAATTCACCGAGTCAAAGCGTTTCCCCGTTTGCGGAAGAAGTCTGATGTAGAACAAGTAGCAGAAGCATACATGCTCAAAAGGATCACCAGAAATTCAAAGGCAACTGATTTTCGGAACCGGTGAATCGAAGTTGGAATGCCGCGAAATTCACCGAGTCAAAGCGTTTCCCCGTTTGCGGAAGAAGTCTGATGTAGAACAAGTAGCCGAAGCATACATGCTCAAGAGGGATCACCAGAAATTCAAAGGCAACTGATTTTCGGAAACGGGGAATCGAAGTCGGAATGCCGTGAAATTCACCGAGTCAAAGCGTTTCGCCGTTTGCGGAAGAAGTCTGATGTAGAACAAGTAGCAGAAGCATACATGCTCAAGAGGGGTCACCCGAAATTCAAAGGCAACTGAATTTCGCCAAACGTGGAATCGAAGTCGGAATGCGGGGAAATTCACCGAGTCAAAGTGTTTCCCCGTTTGCGGAAGAAGTCTGATGTAGAACAAGTAGCAGAAGCATACATGCTCAAGAGGGGTCACCCGAAATTCAAAGGCAACTGAATTTCGCCAAACGTGGAATCGAAGTCGGAATGCCGGGAAATTCACCGAGTCAAAGTGTTTCCCCGTTTGCGGAAGAAGTCTGATGTAGACCAAGTAGCAGAAGCATACATGCTCAAGAGGGGTCACCCGAAATTCAAAGGCAACTGAATTTCGGAAACCAGGGAATCGAAGTCGGAATGCCGCGAAATTCACCGAGTCAAAGCGTTTCCCCGTTTGCGGAAGAACTCTGATGTAGAACAAGTAGCAGAAGCATACATGCTCAAGAGGGATCACCAGAAATTCAAAGGCAACTGATTTTCGGAACCGGGGAATCGAAGTCGGAATACCGCGAAATTCACCGAGTCAAAGCGTTTCCCCGTTTGCGGAAGAAGTCTGATGTAGAACAAGTAGCCGAAGCATACATGCTCAAGAGGGATCACCAGAAATTCAAAGGCAACTGATTTTCGGAAACGGGGAATCGAAGTCGGAATGCCGTGAAATTCACCGAGTCAAAGCGTTTCGCCGTTTGCGGAAGAAGTCTGATGTAGAACAAGTAGCAGAAGCATACATGCTCAAGAGGGATCACCAGAATTTCAAAGGCAACTGAATTTCGGCAAACGTGGAATCGAAGTCGGAATGCCGGGAAATTCACCGAGTCAAAGTGTTTCCCCGTTTGCGGAAGAAGTCTGATGTAGAACAAGTAGCAGAAGCATACATGCTCAAGAGGGGTCACCCGAAATTCAAAGGCAACTGAATTTCGGCAACCGGGGAATCGAAGTCGGAATGCCGCGAAATTCACCGAGTCAAAGCGTTTCCCCGTTTGCGGAAGAAGTCTGATGTAGAACAAGTAGCCGAAGCATACATGCTCAAGAGGGATCGCCAGAAATTCAAAGGCAACTGATTTTCGGAAACGGGGAATCGAAGTCGGAATGCCGTGAAATTCACCGAGTCAAAGCGTTTCCCCGTTTGCGGAAGAAGTCTGATATAGAACAAGTAGCCGAAGCATACATGCTCAAGAGGGGTCACCCGAAATTCAAAGGCAACTGATTTTCGGCAAACGGGGAATCGAAGTCGGAATGCCGTGAAATTCACCGAGTCAAAGCGTTTCCCCGTTTGCGGAAGAAGTCTGATGTACAACAAGTAGCAGAAGCAAACATGCTCAAGAGGGGTCACCCGAAAATTCAAAGGCAACTGATTTTTGGCAAACGGGGAATCGAAGTCGGAATGCCGCGAAATTCACCGAGTCAAAGCGTTTCCCCGTTTGCGGAAGAAGTCTGATGTAGAACAAGTAGCCGAAGTATACATGCTCAAGAGGGATCACCAGAAATTCAAAGGCAACTGATTTTCGGCAAACGGGGAATCGAAGTCGGAATGCCGCGAAATTCACCGAGTCAAAGCGTTTCCCAGTTTGCGGAAGAAGTTTGATGTAGAACAAGTAGCAGAAGCATACATGCTCAAGAGGGATCACCCGAAATTCAAAGGCAACTGGATTTCCGCAACCGGGACATCGAAGTCGGAATGCCGCGAAACTCACCGAGTCAAAGCGTTTCGCCGTTTGCCGAAGAAGTTTGATGTAGAACAAGTAGCAGAAGCATACATGCTCAAGAGGGATCACCCGAAATTCAAAGGCAACTGGATTTCGGCAACCGGGGCATCGAAGTCGGAATGCCGCGAAACTCACCGAGTCAAAGCGTTTCGCCGTTTGCGTAAGAAGTCCGATGTAGAACAAGTTACTAGAAGCATACATGCTCAAGAGGGATCACCCGAAATTCAAAGGCAACTGGATTTCAGCAACCGGGGCAACGAAGTCGGAATGCCGCGAAACTCACTAGATCAAAGTGTTTCAGCGTTTGCGGAAGAAGTTTGATGTAGAATAAGTAGCCAAAGCATACATGCTCAAGAGGGATCACCCGAAATTCAAAGGCAACTGGATTTCGGCAACCGGGGCATCGAAGTCGGAATGCCGCGAAACTCACCGAGTCAAAGCGTTTCGCTGTTTGCGGAAGAAGTCTGATGTAGAACAAGTAGCAGAAGGATACATGCTCAAGAGGGATCACCTGAAATTCAAAGGCAACTGTATTTCGGCAACCAGGGCATCGAAGTCAGAACGCCGCGAAACTCACCGAGTCAAATCATTTCGCTGTTTGCGGAAGTAGTTTGATGTAGAACAAGTAGCAGAAGGATACATGCTCAAGAGGGATCACCTGAAATTCAAAGGCAACTGTATTTCGGAAACCAGGGCATCGAAGTCAGAACGCAGCGAAACTCACCGAGTCAAAGCGTTTCGCCGTTTGCGGAAGTAGTTTGATGTAGAACAAGTAGCAGAAGGATACATGCTCAAGAGGGATCACCTGAAATTCAAAGCCAACTGTATTTCGGCAACCAGGGCATCGAATCAGAACGCCGCGAAACTCACCGAGTCAAATCATTTCGCTGTTTGCGGAAGTAGTTTGATGTAGAACAAGTAGCAGAAGGATACATGCTCAAGAGAGATCACCTGAAATTCAAAGGCAACTGTATTTCGGCAACCAGGGCATCGAAGTCAGAACGCCGCGAAACTCACCGAGTCAAAGTGTTTCCCAGTTTGCGGAAGAAGTTTGATGTAGAACAAGTAGCAGAAGCATACATGCTCAAGAGGGATCACCCGAAATTCAAAGGCAACTGGATTTCGGCAACCGGGGCATCGAAGTCGGAATGCCGCGAAACTCACCGTGTCAAGGCGTTTCACCCCTTGCGTAAGAAGTCCGATGTAGAACAAGTTGCAGAAGCATACATGCTCAAGAGGGATCACCCGAAATTCAAAGGCAACTGGATTTCGGCAACAGGGGCAACGAAATCGGAATGCCGCGAAACTCACGGAGTCAAATCATTTCGCCGTTTGCGGAAGTAGTTTGATGTAGAACAAGTAGCAGAAGGATACATACTCAAGAGGGATCACCTGAAATTCAAAGGCAACTGTATTTCGGAAACCAGGGCATCGAAGTCAGAACGCAGCGAGTCAAAGCGTTTCGTCGTTTGCGTAAGAAGCCCGATGTAGAACAAGTAGCAGAAGCATACATGCTCAAGAGGGATCACCCGAAATTCAAAGGCAATTATATTTCGGCAAACGGGGCATCGAAGTCGGAATGCCGCGAAACTCACCGAGTAAAAGCGTTTCGTCGTTTGCGTAAGAAGCCCGATGTAGAACAAGTAGCAGAAGCATACATGCTCAAGAGGGATCACCCAAAATTCAAAGGCAACTGGATTTCGGCAACAGGGGCATCGAAGTCGGAATGCCGCGAAACTCACCGAGTCAAAGCGTTTCGCTGTTTGCGGAAGAAGTCTGATGTAGAACAAGTAGCAGAAGGATACATGATCAAGAGGGATCACCTGAAATTCAAAGGCATCTGTATTTCGGCAACCAAGGCATCGAAGTCAGAACGCTGCGAAACTCACCGAGTTAAAGCGTTTCGCCGTTTGCGGAAGAAGTTTGATGTAGAACAAGTAGCAGAAGCATACATGCTCAAGAGGGATCACCCGAAATTCAAAGGCAACTGGATTTCGGCAACCGGGGCATCGAAGTCGGAATGCCGCGAAACTCACCGAGTCAAGGCGTTTCACCCCTTGCGTAAGAAGTCCGATGTAGAACAAGTTGCAGAAGCATACATGCTCAAGAGGGATCACCCGAAATTCAAAGGCAACTGGATTTCGGCAACCGGGGCAACGAAGTCGGAATGCCGCGAAACTCACCGAGTCAAAGCGTTTCGCTGTTTGCGGAAGAAGTCTGATGTAGAACAAGTAGCAGAAGGATACATGATCAAGAGGGATCACCTGAAATTCAAAGGCATCTGTATTTCGGCAACCAAGGCATCGAAGTCAGAACGCCGCGAAACTCACCGAGTTAAAGCGTTTCGCCGTTTGCGGAAGAAGTTTGATGTAGAACAAGTAGCAGAAGCATACATGCTCAAGAGGGATCACCCGAAATTCAAAGGCAACTGGATTTCGGCAACCGGGGCATCGAAGTCGGAATGCCGCGAAACTCACCGAGTCAAGGCGTTTCACCCCTTGCGTAAGAAGTCCGATGTAGAACAAGTTGCAGAAGCATACATGCTCAAGAGGGATCACCCGAAATTCAAAGGCAACTGGATTTCGGCAACCGGGGCAACGAAGTCGGAATGCCGCGAAACTCACCGTGTCAAATCATTTCGCCGTTTGCGGAAGTAGTTTGATGTAGAACAAGTAGCAGAAGGATACATGCTCAAGAGGGATCACCTGAAATTCAAAGGCAACTGTATTTCGGAAACCAGGGCATCGAAGTCAGAACGCAGCGAAACTCATCGAGTCAAAGCGTTTCGCCGTTTGCGGAAGAAGTTTGATGTAGAATAAGTAGCCGAAGCATACATGCTCAAGAGGGATCACCCGAAATACAAAGGCAACTGGATTTCGGCAAACGGGGCATCGAAGTCGGAATGCCGCGAAACTCACCGAGTAAAAGCGTTTCGTCGTTTGCGTAAGAAGCCCGATGTAGAACAAGTAGCAGAAGCATACATGCTCAAGAGGGATCACCCAAAATTCAAAGGCAACTGGATTTCGGCAACCGGGGCATCGAAGTCGGAATGCCGCGAAACTCACCGAGTCAAAGCGTTTCGCTGTTTGCAGAAGAAGTCTGATGTAGAACAAGTAGCAGAAGGATACATGCTCAAGAGGGATCACCTGAAATTCAAAGGCAACTGTATTTCGGCAACCAGGGCATCGACCTCAGAATGCCGCGAAACTCACCGAGTCAAATCATTTCGCTGTTTGCGGAAGTAGTTTGATGTAGAACAAGTAGCAGAAGGATACATGCTCAAGAGGGATCACCTGAAATTCAAAGGCAACTGTATTTCGGCAACCAGGGCATCGAATTCAGAACGCCGCGAAACTCACCGAGTCAAAGCGTTTCGCCGTTTGCGGAAGAAGTTTGATGTAGAACAAGTAGCAGGAGCATACATGCTCAAGAGGGATCACCCGAAATTCAAAGGCAACTGGATTTCGGCAACCGGGGCATCGAAGTCGGAATGCCGCGAAACTCACCGAGTCAAGGCGTTTCACCCCTTGCGTAAGAAGTCCGATGTAGAACAAGTTGCAAGAGGGAGTCAAAGCGTTTCGCCGTTTGCGGAAGAAGTTTGATGTAGAACAAGTAGCAGGAGCATACATGCTCAAGAGGGATCACCCGAAATTCAAAGGCAACTGGATTTCGGCAACCGGGGCATCGAAGTCGGAATGCCGCGAAACTCACCGAGTCAAGGCGTTTCACCCCTTGCGTAAGAAGTCCGATGTAGAACAAGTTGCAGAAGCATACATGCTGAAGAGGGATCACCTGAAATTCAAAGGCAACTGTATTTCGGAAACCAGGGCATCGAAGTCAGAACGCAGCGAAACTCACCGAGTCAAAGCGTTTCGCCGTTTGCGGAAGAAGTTTGATGTAGAATAAGTAGCCGAAGCATACATGCTCAAGAGGGATCACCCGAAATTCAAAGGCAACTGGATTTCGGCAAACGGCGCATCGAAGTCGGAATGCCGCGAAACTCACCGAGTAAAAGCGTTTCGTCGTTTGCGTAAGAAGCCCGACGTAGAACAAGTAGCAGAAGCATACATGCTCAAGAGGGATCACCCGAAATTCAAAGGCAACTGGATTTCGGCAAACGGGGCATCGAAGTCGGAATGCCGCGAAACTCACCGAGTAAAAGCGTTTCGTCGTTTGCGTAAGAAGCCCGACGTAGAACAAGTAGCAGAAGCATACATGCTCAAGAGGGATCACCCAAAATTCAAAGGCAACTGGATTTCGGCAACCAGGGCATCGAAGTCAGAATGCCGCGAAACTCACCGAGTCAAAGCGTTTCGCCGTTTGCGGAAGAAGTTTGATGTAGAACAAGTAGCAGGAGCATACATGCTCAAGAGGGATCACCCGAAATTCAAAGGCAACTGGATTTCGGCAACCGGGGCATCGAAGTCGGAATGCCGCGAAACTCACCGAGTCAAGGCGTTTCACCCCTTGCGTAAGAAGTCCGATGTAGAACAAGTTGCAGAAGCATACATGCTCAAGAGGGATCACCCGAAATTCAAAGGCAACTGGATTTCGGCAACCGGGGCAACGAAGTCGGAATGCCGCGAAACTCACGGAGTCAAATCATTTCGCCGTTTGCGGAAGTAGTTTGATGTAGAACAAGTAGCAGAAGGATACATGCTCAAGAGGGATCACCTGAAATTCAAAGGCAACTGTATTTCGGAAACCAGGGTATCGAAGTCAGAACGCAGCGAAACTCACCGACTCAAAGCGTTTCGCCGTTTGCGGAAGAAGTTGGATGTAGAATAAGTAGCCGAAGCATACATGCTTAAGAGGGATCACCCGAAATTCAAAGCAACTGGATTTCGGCAAACGGGGCATCGAAGTCGGAATGCCGCGAAACTCACCGAGTAAAAGCGTTTCGTCGTTTGCGTAAGAAGCCCGATGTAGAACAAGTAGCAGAAGCATACATGCTCAAGAGGGATCACCCAAAAGTCAAAGGCAACTGGATTTCGGCAACCGGGGCATCGAAGTCGGAATGCCGCGAAACTCACCGAGTCAAAGCGTTTCGCTGTTTGCGGAAGAAGTCTGATGTAGAACAAGTAGCAGAAGGATACATGCTCAAGAGGGATCACCTGAAATTCAAAGGCAACTGTATTTCGGCAACCAGGGCATCGAACTCAGAACGCCGCGAAACTCACCGAGTCAAAGCGTTTCGCCGTTTGCGGAAGAAGTTTGATGTAGAACAAGTAGCAGGAGCATACATGCTTAAGAGGGATCACCCGAAATTCAAAGGCAACTGGATTTCGGCAACCGGGGCATCGAAGTCGGAATGCCGCGAAACTCACCGAGTCAAGGCGTTTCACCCCTTGCGTAAGAAGTCCGATGTAGAACAAGTTGCAGCAGCATACATGCTCAAGAGGGATCACCCGAAATTCAAAGGCAACTGGATTTCGGCAACCGGGGCAACGAAGTCGGAATGCCGCGAAACTCACGGAGTCAAATCATTTCGCCGTTTGCGGAAGTAGTTTGATGTAGAACAAGTAGCAGAAGGATACATGCTCAAGAGGGATCACCTGAAATTCAAAGGCAACTGTATTTCGGAAACCAGGGCATCGAAGTCAGAACGCAGCGAAACTCATCGAGTCAAAGCGTTTCGCCGTTTCCGGAAGAAGTTTGATGTAGAATAAGTAGCCGAAGCATACATGCTCAAGAGGGATCACCCGAAATTCAAAGGCAACTGGATTTCGGCAAACGGGGCATCGAAGTCGGAATGCCGCGAAACTCACCGAGTAAAAGCGTTTCGTCGTTTGCGTAAGAAGCCCGATGTAGAACAAGTAGCAGAAGCATACATGCTCAAGAGGGATCACCCAAAAGTCAAAGGCAACTGGATTTCGGCAACCGGGGCATCGAACTCGGAATGCCGCGAAACTCACCGAGTCAAAGCGTTTCGCTGTTTGCGGAAGAAGTCTGATGTAGAACAAGTAGCAGAAGGATACATGCTCAAGAGGGATCACCTGAAATTCAAAGGCAACTGTATTTCGGCAAACAGGGCATCGAACTCAGAACGCCGCGAAACTCACCGAGTCAAAGCGTTTCGCCGTTTGCGGAAGAAGTTTGATGTAGAACAAGTAGCAGGAGCATACATGCTCAAGAGGGATCACCCGAAATTCAAAGGCAACTGGATTTCGGCAACCGGGGCATCGAAGTCGGAATGCCGCGAAACTCACCGAGTCAAGGCGTTTCACCCCTTGCGTAAGAAGTCCGATGTAGAACAAGTTGCAGAAGCATACATGCTCAAGAGGGATCACCCAAAAGTCAAAGGCAACTGGATTTCGGCAACCGGGGCATCGAAGTCGGAATGCCGCGAAACTCACCGAGTCAAAGCGTTTCGCTGTTTGCGGAAGAAGTCTGATGTAGAACAAGTAGCAGAAGGATACATGCTCAAGAGGGATCACCTGAAATTCAAAGGCAACTGTATTTCGGCAACCAGGGCATCGAACTCAGAACGCCGCGAAACTCACCGAGTCAAAGCGTTTCGCCGTTTGCGGAAGAAGTTTGATGTAGAACAAGTAGCAGGAGCATACATGCTTAAGAGGGATCACCCGAAATTCAAAGGCAACTGGATTTCGGCAACCGGGGCATCGAAGTCGGAATGCCGCGAAACTCACCGAGTCAAGGCGTTTCACCCCTTGCGTAAGAAGTCCGATGTAGAACAAGTTGCAGAAGCATACATGCTCAAGAGGGATCACCCGAAATTCAAAGGCAACTGGATTTCGGCAACCGGGGCAACGAAGTCGGAATGCCGCGAAACTCACCGAGTAAAAGCGTTTCGTCGTTTGCGTAAGAAGCCCGATGTAGAACAAGTAGCAGAAGCATACATGCTCAAGAGGGATCACCCAAAAGTCAAAGGCAACTGGATTTCGGCAACCGGGGCATCGAAGTCGGAATGCCGCGAAACTCACCGAGTCAAAGCGTTTCGCTGTTTGCGGAAGAAGTCTGATGTAGAACAAGTAGCAGAAGGATACATGCTCAAGAGGGATCACCTGAAATTCAAAGGCAACTGTATTTCGGCAACCAGGGCATCGAACTCAGAACGCCGCGAAACTCACCGAGTCAAAGCGTTTCGCCGTTTGCGGAAGAAGTTTGATGTAGAACAAGTAGCAGGAGCATACATGCTTAAGAGGGATCACCCGAAATTCAAAGGCAACTGGATTTCGGCAACCGGGGCATCGAAGTCGGAATGCCGCGAAACTCACCGAGTCAAGGCGTTTCACCCCTTGCGTAAGAAGTCCGATGTAGAACAAGTTGCAGCAGCATACATGCTCAAGAGGGATCACCCGAAATTCAAAGGCAACTGGATTTCGGCAACCGGGGCAACGAAGTCGGAATGCCGCGAAACTCACGGAGTCAAATCATTTCGCCGTTTGCGGAAGTAGTTTGATGTAGAACAAGTAGCAGAAGGATACATGCTCAAGAGGGATCACCTGAAATTCAAAGGCAACTGTATTTCGGAAACCAGGGCATCGAAGTCAGAACGCAGCGAAACTCATCGAGTCAAAGCGTTTCGCCGTTTCCGGAAGAAGTTTGATGTAGAATAAGTAGCCGAAGCATACATGCTCAAGAGGGATCACCCGAAATTCAAAGGCAACTGGATTTCGGCAAACGGGGCATCGAAGTCGGAATGCCGCGAAACTCACCGAGTAAAAGCGTTTCGTCGTTTGCGTAAGAAGCCCGATGTAGAACAAGTAGCAGAAGCATACATGCTCAAGAGGGATCACCCAAAAGTCAAAGGCAACTGGATTTCGGCAACCGGGGCATCGAAGTCGGAATGCCGCGAAACTCACCGAGTCAAAGCGTTTCGCTGTTTGCGGAAGAAGTCTGATGTAGAACAAGTAGCAGAAGGATACATGCTCAAGAGGGATCACCTGAAATTCAAAGGCAACTGTATTTCGGCAACCAGGGCATCGAACTCAGAACGCCGCGAAACTCACCGAGTCAAAGCGTTTCGCCGTTTGCGGAAGAAGTTTGATGTAGAACAAGTAGCAGGAGCATACATGCTAAAGAGGGATCACCCGAAATTCAAAGGCAACTGGATTTCCGCAACCGGGGCATCGAAGTCGGAATGCCGCGAAACTCACCGAGTCAAGGCGTTTCACCCCTTGCGTAAGAAGTCCGATGTAGAACAAGTTGCAGAAGCATACATGCTCAAGAGGGATCACCTGAAATTCAAAGGCAACTGTATTTCGGAAACCAGGGCATCGAAGTCAGAACGCAGCGAAACTCACCGAGTCAAAGCGTTTCGCCGTTCGCGGAAGAAGTTTGATGTAGAATAAGTAGCCGAACCATACATGCTCAAGAGGGATCACCCGAAATTCAAAGGCAACTGGATTTCGGCAAACGGGGCATCGAAGTCGGAATGCCGCGAAACTCACCGAGTAAAAGCGTTTCGTCGTTTGCGTAAGAAGCCCGATGTAGAACAAGTAGCAGAAACATACATGCTCAAGAGGGATCACCCAAAAGTCAAAGGCAACTGGATTTCGGCAACCGGGGCATCGAAGTCGGAATGCCGCGAAACTCACCGAGTCAAAGCGTTTCGCTGTTTGCGGAAGAAGTCTGATGTAGAACAAGTAGCAGAAGGATACATGCTCAAGAGGGATCACCTGAAATTCAAAGGCAACTGTATTTCGGCAACCAGGGCATCGAACTCAGAACGCCGCGAAACTCACCGAGTCAAATCATTTCGCTGTTTGCGGAAGTAGTTTGATGTAGAACAAGTAGCAGAAGGATACATGCTCAAGAGGGATCACTTGAAATTCAAAGGCAACTGTATTTCGGCAACCAGGGCATCGAAGTCAGAACGCCGCGAAACTCACCGAGTCAAAGCGTTTCGCCGTTTGCGGAAGAAGTTTGATGTAGAACAACTAGCAGGAGCATACATGCTCAAGAGGGATCACCCGAAATTCAAAGGCAACTGGATTTCAGCAAACGGGGCATCGAAGTCGGAATGCCGCGAAACTCACCGAGTAAAAGCGTTTCGTCGTTTGCGTAAGAAGCCCGATGTAGAACAAGTAGCAGAAGCATACATGCTCAAGAGGGATCACCCAAAAGTCAAAGGCAACTGGATTTCGGCAACCGGGGCATCGAAGTCGGAATGCCGCGAAACTCACCGAGTCAAAGCGTTTCGCTGTTTGCGGAAGAAGTCTGATGTAGAACAAGTAGCAGAAGGATACATGCTCAAGAGGGATCACCTGAAATTCAAAGGCAACTGTATTTCGGCAACCAGGGCATCGAACTCAGAACGCCGCGAAACTCACCGAGTCAAATCATTTCGCTGTTTGCGGAAGTAGTTTGATGTAGAACAAGTAGCAGAAGGATACATGCTCAAGAGGGATCACCTGAAATTCAAAGGCAACTGTATTTCGGCAACCAGGGCATCGAAGTCAGAACGCCGCGAAACTCACCGAGTCAAAGCGTTTCGCCGTTTGCGGAAGAAGTTTGATGTAGAACAACTAGCAGGAGCATACATGCTCAAGAGGGATCACCCGAAATTCAAAGGCAACTGGATTTCGGCAACCGGGGCATCGAAGTCGGAATGCCGCGAAACTCACCGAGTCAAGGCGTTTCACCCCTTGCGTAAGAAGTCCGATGTAGAACAAGTTGCAGAAGCATACATGCTCAAGAGGGATCACCCGAAATTCAAAGGCAACTGGATTTCGGCAAACGGGGCATCGAAGTCGGAATGCCGCGAAACTCACCGAGTAAAAGCGTTTCGTCGTTTGCGTAAGAAGCCCGACGTAGAACAAGTAGCAGAAGCATACATGCTCAAGAGGGATCACCCAAAATTCAAAGGCAACTGGATTTCGGCAACCGGGGCATCGAAGTCGGAATGCCGCGAAACTCACCGAGTCAAGGCGTTTCACCCCTTGCGTAAGAAGTCCGATGTAGAACAAGTTGCAGAAGCATACATGCTCAAGAGGGATCACCCGAAATTCAAAGGCAACTGGATTTCGGCAACCGGGGCAACGAAGTCGGAATGCCGCGAAACTCACGGAGTCAAATCATTTCGCCGTTTGCGGAAGTAGTTTGATGTAGAACAAGTAGCAGAAGGATACATGCTCAAGAGGGATCACCTGAAATTCAAAGGCAACTGTATTTCGGAAACCAGGGTATCGAAGTCAGAACGCAGCGAAACTCACCGAGTCAAAGCGTTTCGCCGTTTGCGGAAGAAGTTGGATGTAGAATAAGTAGCCGAAGCATACATGCTCAAGAGGGATCACCCGAAATTCAAAGGCAACTGGATTTCGGCAAACGGGGCATCGAAGTCGGAATGCCGCGAAACTCACCGAGTAAAAGCGTTTCGTCGTTTGCGTAAGAAGCCCGATGTAGAACAAGTAGCAGAAGCATACATGCTCAAGAGGGATCACCCAAAAGTCAAAGGCAACTGGATTTCGGCAACCGGGGCATCGAAGTCGGAATGCCGCGAAACTCACCGAGTCAAAGCGTTTCGCTGTTTGCGGAAGAAGTCTGATGTAGAACAAGTAGCAGAAGGATACATGCTCAAGAGGGATCACCTGAAATTCAAAGGCAACTGTATTTCGGCAACCAGGGCATCGAAGTCAGAACGCCGCGAAACTCACCGAGTCAAAGCGTTTCGCCGTTTGCGGAAGAAGTTTGATGTAGAACAAGTAGCAGGAGCATACATGCTCAAGAGGGATCACCTGAAATTCAAATACAACTGGATTTCGAAAACCGGGGCATCGAAGTCGGAATGCCGCGAAACTCACCGAGTCAAAGCGTTTCGCTGTTTGCGGAAGAAGTCTGATGTAGAACAAGTAGCAGAAGGATACATGCTCAAGAGGGATCACCTGAAATTCAAAGGCAACTGTATTTCGGCAACAGGGCATCGAAGTCAGAAGGCCGCGAAACTCACCGAGTCAAAGCGTTTCGCCGTTTGCGGAAGAAGTTTGATGTAGAACAAGTAGCAGGAGCATACATGCTCAAGAGGGATCACCCGAAATTCAAAGGCAACTGGATTTCGGCAACCGGGGCATCGAAGTCGGAAGGCCGCAAAACTCACCGAGTCAAAGCGTTTCGCCGTTTGCGGAAGAAGTTTGATGTAGAACAAGTAGCAGAAGCATACATGCTCAAGAGGGATCACCTGAAATTCAAAGGCAACTGGATTTCGGCAACCGGGGCATCGAAGTCGGAATGCCGCGAAACTCACCAAGTCAAAGCGTTTCGCTGTTTGCGGAAGAAGTCTGATGTAGAACAAGTAGCAGAAGGATACATGCTCAAGAGGGATCACCTGAAATTCAAAGGCAACTGTATTTCGGCAACCGGGGTATCGAAGTCAGAACGCCGCGAAACTCACCGAGTCAAATCATTTCGCTGTTTGCGGAAGTAGTTTGATGTAGAACAAGTAGCAGAAGGATACATGCTCAAGAGGGATCACCTGAAATTCAAAGGCAACTGTATTTCGGCAACCAGGGCATCGAAGTCAGAACGCCGCGAAACTCACCGAGTCAAAGCGTTTCGCCGTTTGCGGAAGAAGTTTGATGTAGAACAAGTAGTAGAAGCATACATGCTCAAGAGGGATCACCCAAAATTCAAAGGCAACTGGATTTCGGCAACCGGGGCATCGAAGTCGGAATGCCGCGAAACTCATCGAGTCAAAGCGTTTCGCTGTTTGCGGAAGAAGTCTGATGTAGAACAAGTAGCAGGAGCATACATGCTCAAGAGGGATCACCCGAAATTCAAAGGCAACTGGATTTCGGCAATCGGGGCATCGAAGTCGGAATGCCGCGAAACTCACCGAGTCAAGGCGTTTCACCCCTTGCGTAAGAAGTCCGATGTAGAACAAGTTGCAGAAGCATACATGCTCAAGAGGGATCACCTGAAATTCAAAGGCAACTGTATTTCGGAAACCAGGGCATTGAAGTCAGAACGCAGCGAAACTCACCGAGTCAAGGCGTTTCGCTGTTTGCGGAAGAAGTCCGATGTAGAACAAGTTGCAAAAGCATACATGCTCAAGAGGGATCACCTGAAATTCAAAGGCAACTGTATTTCGGAAACCAGGGCATTGAAGTCAGAATGCAGCGAAACTCACCGAGTCAAAGCGTTTCGCTGTTTGCGGAAGAAGTCTGATGTAGAACAAGTAGCAGAAGGATACATGCTCAAGAGGGATCACCTGAAATTCAAAGGCAACTGTATTTCGGCAACCGGGGTATCGAAGTCAGAACGCCGCGAAACTCACCGAGTCAAATCATTTCGCTGTTTGCGGAAGTAGTTTGATGTAGAACAAGTAGCAGAAGGATACATGCTCAAGAGGGATCACCTGAAATTCAAAGGCAACTGTATTTCGGCAACCAGGGCATCGAAGTCAGAACGCCGCGAAACTCACCGAGTCAAAGCGTTTCGCCGTTTGCGGAAGAAGTTTCATGTAGAACAAGTAGCAGGAGCATACATGCTCAAGAGGGATCACCCGAAATTCAAAGGCAACTGGATTTTGGCAACCGGGGCATTGAAGTCGGAATGCCGCGAAACTCACCGAGTCAAGGCGTTTCGCCGTTTGCGTAAGAAGTTTGATGTAGAACAAGTAGCAGAAGCATACATGCTCAAGAGGGATCACCCGAAATTCAAAGGCAACTAGATTTCGGCAACCAGGGCATCGAAGTCGGATTGCCGTGAAACTCACCGAGTCAAAGCGTTTCGCTGTTTGCGGAAGAAGTCTGATGTAGAACAAGTAGCAGAAGGATACATGCTCAAGAGGGATCACCTGAAATTCAAAGGCAACTGTATTTCGGCAACCAGGGCATCGAAGTCAGAACGCCGCGAAACTCACCGAGTCAAAGCGTTTCGCTGTTTGCGGAAGAAGTCTGATGTAGAACAAGTAGCAGAAGGATACATGCTCAAGAGGGATCACCTGAAATTCAAAGGCAACTGTATTTCGGCAACCAGGGCATCGAACTCAGAACGCCGCGAAACTCACCGAGTCAAATCATTTCGCTGTTTGCGGAAGTAGTTTGATGTAGAACAAGTAGCAGAAGGATACATGCTCAAGAGGGATCACCTGAAATTCAAAGGCAACTGTATTTCGGCAACCAGGGCATCGAAGTCAGAACGCCGCGAAACTCACCGAGTCAAAGCGTTTCGCCGTTTGCGGAAGTAGTTTGATGTAGAACAAGTAGCAGAAGGATACATGCTCAAGAGGGATCACCTGAAATTCAAAGGCAACTGTATTTCGGCAACCAGGGCATCGAAGTCAGAACGCCGCGAAACTCACCGAGTCAAAGCGTTTCGCCGTTTGCGGAAGAAGTTTGATGTAGAACAAGTAGCAGGAGCATACATGCTCAAGAGGGATCACCCGAAATTCAAAGGCAACTGGATTTCGGCAACCGGGGCATCGAAGTCGGAAGGCCGCAAAACTCACCGAGTAAAAGCGTTTCGTCGTTTGCGTAAGAAGCCCGATGTAGAACAAGTAGCAGAAGCATACATGCTCAAGAGGGATCACCCAAAAGTCAAAGGCAACTGGATTTCGGCAACCGGGGCATCGAAGTCGGAAGGCCGCAAAACTCACCGAGTCAAAGCGTTTCGCCGTTTGCGGAAGAAGTTTGATGTAGAACAAGTAGCAGAAGCATACATGCTCAAGAGGGATCACCTGAAATTCAAAGGCAACTGGATTTCGGCAACCGGGGCATCGAAGTCGGAATGCCGCGAAACTCACCAAGTCAAAGCGTTTCGCTGTTTGCGGAAGAAGTCTGATGTAGAACAAGTAGCAGAAGGATACATGCTCAAGAGGGATCACCTGAAATTCAAAGGCAACTGTATTTCGGCAGCCGGGGTATCGAAGTCAGAACGCCGCGAAACTCACCGAGTCAAATCATTTCGCTGTTTGCGGAAGTAGTTTGATGTAGAACAAGTAGCAGAAGGATACATGCTCAAGAGGGATCACCTGAAATTTAAAGGCAACTGTATTTCGGCAACTAGGGCATCGAAGTCAGAACGCCGCGAAACTCACCGAGTCAAAGCGTTTCGCCGTTTGCGGAAGAAGTTTGATGTAGAACAAGTAGTAGAAGCATACATGCTCAAGAGGGATCACCCAAAATTCAAAGGCAACTGGATTTCGGCAACCGGGGCATCGAAGTCGGAATGCCGCGAAACTCATCGAGTCAAAGCGTTTCGCCGTTTGCGGAAGAAGTTTGATGTAGAACAAGTAGCAGGAGCATACATGCTCAAGAGGGATCACCCGAAATTCAAAGGCAACTGGATTTCGGCAACCGGGGCATCGAAGTCGGAAGGCCGCAAAACTCACCGAGTCAAAGCGTTTCGCCGTTTGCGGAAGAAGTTTGATGTAGAACAAGTAGCAGAAGCATACATGCTCAAGAGGGATCACCTGAAATTCAAAGGCAACTGGATTTCGGCAACCGGGGCATCGAAGTCGGAATGCCGCGAAACTCACCAAGTCAAAGCGTTTCGCTGTTTGCGGAAGAAGTCTGATGTAGAACAAGTAGCAGAAGGATACATGCTCAAGAGGGATCACCTGAAATTCAAAGGCAACTGTATTTCGGCAACCGGGGTATCGAAGTCAGAACGCCGCGAAACTCACCGAGTCAAATCATTTCGCTGTTTGCGGAAGTAGTTTGATGTAGAACAAGTAGCAGAAGGATACATGCTCAAGAGGGATCACCTGAAATTCAAAGGCAACTGTATTTCGGCAACCAGGGCATCGAAGTCAGAACGCCGCGAAACTCACCGAGTCAAAGCGTTTCGCCGTTTGCGGAAGAAGTTTGATGTAGAACAAGTAGTAGAAGCATACATGCTCAAGAGGGATCACCCAAAATTCAAAGGCAACTGGATTTCGGCAACCGGGGCATCGAAGTCGGAATGCCGCGAAACTCATCGAGTCAAAGCGTTTCGCTGTTTGCGGAAGAAGTCTGATGTAGAACAAGTAGCAGGAGCATACATGCTCAAGAGGGATCACCCGAAATTCAAAGGCAACTGGATTTCGGCAATCGGGGCATCGAAGTCGGAATGCCGCGAAACTCACCGAGTCAAGGCGTTTCACCCCTTGCGTAAGAAGTCCGATGTAGAACAAGTTGCAGAAGCATACATGCTCAAGACGGATCACCTGAAATTCAAAGGCAACTGTATTTCGGAAACCAGGGCATTGAAGTCAGAACGCAGCGAAACTCACCGAGTCAAGGCGTTTCGCTGTTTGCGGAAGAAGTCCGATGTAGAACAAGTTGCAAAAGCATACATGCTCAAGAGGGATCACCTGAAATTCAAAGGCAACTGTATTTCGGAAACCAGGGCATTGAAGTCAGAACGCAGCGAAACTCACCGAGTCAAAGCGTTTCGCTGTTTGCGGAAGAAGTCTGATGTAGAACAAGTAGCAGAAGGATACATGCTCAAGAGGGATCACCTGAAATTCAAAGGCAACTGTATTTCGGCAACCGGGGTATCGAAGTCAGAACGCCGCGAAACTCATCGAGTCAAATCATTTCGCTGTTTGCGGAAGTAGTTTGATGTAGAACAAGTAGCAGAAGGATACATGCTCAAGAGGGATCACCTGAAATTCAAAGGCAACTGTATTTCGGCAACCAGGGCATCGAAGTCAGAACGCCGCGAAACTCACCGAGTCAAAGCGTTTCGCCGTTTGCGGAAGAAGTTTCATGTAGAACAAGTAGCAGGAGCATACATGCTCAAGAGGGATCACCCGAAATTCAAAGGCAACTGGATTTCGGCAACCGGGGCATCGAAGTCGGAATGCCGCGAAACTCACCGAGTCAAGGCGTTTCGCCGTTTGCGTAAGAAGTTTGATGTAGAACAAGTAGCAGAAGCATACATGCTCAAGAGGGATCACCCGAAATTCAAAGGCAACTAGATTTCGGCAACCAGGGCATCGAAGTCGGATTGCCGCGAAACTCACCGAGTCAAAGCGTTTCGCTGTTTGCGGAAGAAGTCTGATGTAGAACAAGTAGCAGAAGGATACATGCTCAAGAGGGATCACCTGAAATTCAAAGGCAACTTTATTTCGGCAACCAGGGCATCGAAGTCAGAACGCCGCGAAACTCACCGAGTCAAAGCGTTTCGCCGTTTGCGGAAGAAGTTTGATGTAGAACAAGTAGCAGGAGCATACATGCTCAAGAGGGATCACCCGAAATTCAAAGGCAACTGGATTTCGGCAACCGGGGCATCGAAGGCGGAATGCCGCGAAACTCACCGAGTCAAAGCGTTTCGCCGTTTGCGGAAGAAGTTTGATGTAGAACAAGTAGCAGGAGCATACATGCTCAAGAGGGATCACCCGAAATTCAAAGGCAACTGGATTTCGGCAACCGGGGCATCGAAGTCGGAATGCCGCGAAACTCACCGAGTCAAGGCGTTTCGCCGTTTGCGTAAGAAGTTTGATGTAGAACAAGTAGCAGAAGCATACATGCTCAAGAGGGATCACCCGAAATTCAAAGGCAACTAGATTTCGGCAACCAGGGCATCGAAGTCGGATTGCCGCGAAACTCACCGAGTCAAAGCGTTTCGCTGTTTGCGGAAGAAGTCTGATGTACAACAAGTAGCAGAAGGATACATGCTCAAGAGGGATCACCTGAAATTCAAAGGCAACTGTATTTCGGCAACCAGGGCATCGAAGTCAGAACGCCGCGAAACTCACCGAGTCAAAGCGTTTCGCCGTTTGCGGAAGAAGTTTGATGTAGAACAAGTAGCAGGAGCATACATGCTCAAGAGGGGATCACCTGAAATTCAAAGGCAACTGGATTTCGGCAACCGGGGCATCGAAGTCGGAATGCCGCGAAACTCACCGAGTCAAAGCGTTTCGCTGTTTGCGGAAGAAGTCTGATGTAGAACAAGTAGCAGAAGGATACATGCTCAAGAGGGATCACCTGAAATTCAAAGGCAACTGTATTTCGGCAACCGGGGTATCGAAGTCAGAACGCCGCGAAACTCACCGAGTCAAATCATTTCGCTGTTTGCGGAAGTAGTTTGATCTAGAACAAGTAGCAGAAGGATACATGCTCAAGAGGGATCACCTGAAATTCAAAGGCAACTGTATTTCGGCAACCAGGGCATCGAAGTCAGAACGCCGCGAAACTCACCGAGTCAAAGCGTTTCGCCGTTTGCGGAAGAAGTTTGATGTAGAACAAGTAGCAGAAGCATACATGCTCAAGAGGGATCACCCGAAATTCAAAGGCAACTAGATTTCGGCAACCAGGGCATCCAAGTCGGATTGCCGCGAAACTCACCGAGTCAAAGCGTTTCGCTGTTTGCGGAAGAAGTCTGATGTAGAACAAGTAGCAGAAGGATACATGCTCAAGAGGGATCACCTGAAATTCAAAGGCAACTGTATTTCGGCAACCAGGGCATCGAAGTCAGAACGCCGCGAAACTCACCGAGTCAAATCATTTCGCCGTTTGCGGAAGAAGTTTGATGTAGAACAAGTAGCAGAAGCATACATGCTCAAGAGGGATCACCCGAAATTCAAAGGCAACTGGATTTCGGCAACCGGGGCATCGAAGTCGGAATGCCGCGAAACTCACCGAGTCAAAGCGTTTCGCCGTTTGCGGAAGAAGTTTGATGTAGAACAAGTAGTAGAAGCATACATGCTCAAGAGGGATCACCCAAAATTCAAAGGCAACTGGATTTCGGCAACCGGGGCATCGAAGTCGGAATGCCGCGAAACTCATCGAGTCAAAGCGTTTCGCTGTTTGCGGAAGAAGTCTGATGTAGAACAAGTAGCAGGAGCATACATGCTCAAGAGGGATCACCCGAAATTCAAAGGCAACTGGATTTCGGCAATCGGGGCATCGAAGTTGGAATGCCGCGAAACTCACCGAGTCAAGGCGTTTCACCCCTTGCGTAAGAAGTCCGATGTAGAACAAGTAGCAGAAGGATACATGCTCAAGAGGGATCACCTGAAATTCAAAGGCAACTGTATTTCGGCAACCAGGGCATCGAACTCAGAACGCCGCGAAACTCACCGAGTCAAATCATTTCGCTGTTTGCGGAAGTAGTTTGATGTAGAACAAGTAGCAGAAGGATACATGCTCAAGAGGGATCACCTGAAATTCAAAGGCAACTGGATTTCGGCAACCGGGGCATCGAAGTCGGAATGCCGCGAAACTCACCGAGTCAAAGCGTTTCGCTGTTTGCGGAAGAAGTCTGATGTAGAACAAGTAGCAGAAGGATACATGCTCAAGAGGGATCACCTGAAATTCAAAGGCAACTGTATTTCGGCAACCAGGGCATCGAAGTCAGAACGCCGCGAAACTCACCGAGTCAAATCATTTCGCCGTTTGCGGAAGAAGTTTGATGTAGAACAAGTAGCAGAAGCATACATGCTCAAGAGGGATCACCCGAAATTCAAAGGCAACTGGATTTCGGCAACCGGGGCATCGAAGTCGGAATGCCGCGAAACTCATCGAGTCAAATCATTTCGCCGTTTGCGGAAGAAGTTTGATGTAGAACAAGTAGTAGAAGCATACATGCTCAAGAGGGATCACCCAAAATTCAAAGGCAACTGGATTTCGGCAACCGGGGCATCGAAGTCGGAATGCCGCGAAACTCATCGAGTCAAAGCGTTTCGCTGTTTGCGGAAGAAGTTTGATGTAGAACAAGTAGCAGGAGCCTACATGCTCAAGAGGGATCACTCGAAATTCAAAGGCAACTGGATTTCGGCAACCGGGGCATCGAAGTCGGAATGCCGCGAAACTCATCGAGTCAAAGCGTTTCGCTGTTTGCGGAAGAAGTTTGATGTAGAACAAGTAGCAGGAGCATACATGCTCAAGAGGGGATCACCTGAAATTCAAAGGCAACTGGATTTCGGCAACCGGGGCATCGAAGTCGGAATGCCGCGAAACTCACCGAGTCAAAGCGTTTCGCTGTTTGCGGAAGAAGTCTGATGTAGAACAAGTAGCAGAAGGATACATGCTCAAGAGGGATCACCTGAAATTCAAAGGCAACTGTATTTCGGCAACCGGGGTATCGAAGTCAGAACGCCGCGAAACTCACCGAGTCAAATCATTTCGCTGTTTGCGGAAGTAGTTTGATCTAGAACAAGTAGCAGAAGGATACATGCTCAAGAGGGATCACCTGAAATTCAAAGGCAACTGTATTTCGGCAACCAGGGCATCGAACTCAGAACGCCGCGAAACTCACCGAGTCAAAGCGTTTCGCCGTTTGCGGAAGAAGTTTGATGTAGAACAAGTAGCAGAAGCATACATGCTCAAGAGGGATCACCCGAAATTCAAAGGCAACTAGATTTCGGCAACCAGGGCATCCAAGTCGGATTGCCGCGAAACTCACCGAGTCAAAGCGTTTCGCTGTTTGCGGAAGAAGTCTGATGTAGAACAAGTAGCAGAAGGATACATGCTCAAGAGGGATCACCTGAAATTCAAAGGCAACTGTATTTCGGCAACCAGGGCATCGAAGTCAGAACGCCGCGAAACTCACCGAGTCAAATCATTTCGCCGTTTGCGGAAGAAGTTTGATGTAGAACAAGTAGCAGAAGCATACATGCTCAAGAGGGATCACCCGAAATTCAAAGGCAACTGGATTTCGGCAACCGGGGCATCGAAGTCGGAATGCCGCGAAACTCACCGAGTCAAAGCGTTTCGCCGTTTGCGGAAGAAGTTTGATGTAGAACAAGTAGTAGAAGCATACATGCTCAAGAGGGATCACCCAAAATTCAAAGGCAACTGGATTTCGGCAACCGGGGCATCGAAGTCGGAATGCCGCGAAACTCATCGAGTCAAAGCGTTTCGCTGTTTGCGGAAGAAGTCTGATGTAGAACAAGTAGCAGGAGCATACATGCTCAAGAGGGATCACCCGAAATTCAAAGGCAACTGGATTTCGGCAATCGGGGCATCGAAGTCGGAATGCCGCGAAACTCACCGAGTCAAGGCGTTTCACCCCTTGCGTAAGAAGTCCGATGTAGAACAAGTAGCAGAAGGATACATGCTCAAGAGGGATCACCTGAAATTCAAAGGCAACTGTATTTCGGCAACCAGGGCATCGAACTCAGAACGCCGCGAAACTCACCGAGTCAAATCATTTCGCTGTTTGCGGAAGTAGTTTGATGTAGAACAAGTAGCAGAAGGATACATGCTCAAGAGGGATCACCTGAAATTCAAAGGCAACTGGATTTCGGCAACCGGGGCATCGAAGTCGGAATGCCGCGAAACTCACCGAGTCAAAGCGTTTCGCTGTTTGCGGAAGAAGTCTGATGTAGAACAAGTAGCAGAAGGATACATGCTCAAGAGGGATCACCTGAAATTCAAAGGCAACTGTATTTCGGCAACCAGGGCATCGAAGTCAGAACGCCGCGAAACTCACCGAGTCAAATCATTTCGCCGTTTGCGGAAGAAGTTTGATGTAGAACAAGTAGCAGAAGCATACATGCTCAAGAGGGATCACCCGAAATTCAAAGGCAACTGGATTTCGGCAACCGGGGCATCGAAGTCGGAATGCCGCGAAACTCATCGAGTCAAATCATTTCGCCGTTTGCGGAAGAAGTTTGATGTAGAACAAGTAGTAGAAGCATACATGCTCAAGAGGGATCACCCAAAATTCAAAGGCAACTGGATTTCGGCAACCGGGGCATCGAAGTCGGAATGCCGCGAAACTCATCGAGTCAAAGCGTTTCGCTGTTTGCGGAAGAAGTTTGATGTAGAACAAGTAGCAGGAGCCTACATGCTCAAGAGGGATCACTCGAAATTCAAAGGCAACTGGATTTCGGCAACCGGGGCATCGAAGTCGGAATGCCGCGAAACTCACCGAGTCAAGGCGTTTCGCCGTTTGCGGAAGAAGTTTGATGTAGAATAAGTAGCCGAAGCATACATGCTCAAGAGGGATCACCCGAAATTCAAAGGCAACTGGATTTCGGCAAACGGGGCATCGAAGTTGGAATGCCGCGAAACTCACCGAGTAAAAGCGTTTCGTCGTTTGCGTAAGAAGCCCGACGTAGAACAAGTAGCAGAAGGATACATGCTCAAGAGGGATCACCTGAAATTCAAAGGCAACTGTATTTCGGCAACCGGGGTATCGAAGTCAGAACGCCGCGAAACTCACCGAGTCAAATCATTTCGCTGTTTGCGGAAGTAGTTTGATCTAGAACAAGTAGCAGAAGGATACATGCTCAAGAGGGATCACCTGAAATTCAAAGGCAACTGTATTTCGGCAACCAGGGCATCGAAGTCAGAACGCCGCGAAACTCACCGAGTCAAAGCGTTTCGCCGTTTGCGGAAGAAGTTTGATGTAGAACAAGTAGCAGGAGCATACATGCTCAAGAGGGATCACCCGAAATTCAAAGGCAACTGGATTTCGGCAACCGGGGCATCGAAGTCGGAATGCCGCGAAACTCACCGAGTCAAGGCGTTTCGCCGTTTGCGTAAGAAGTTTGATGTAGAACAAGTAGCAGAAGCATACATGCTCAAGAGGGATCACCCGAAATTCAAAGGCAACTAGATTTCGGCAACCAGGGCATCCAAGTCGGATTGCCGCGAAACTCACCGAGTCAAAGCGTTTCGCTGTTTGCGGAAGAAGTCTGATGTAGAACAAGTAGCAGAAGGATACATGCTCAAGAGGGATCACCTGAAATTCAAAGGCAACTGTATTTCGGCAACCAGGGCATCGAAGTCAGAACGCCGCGAAACTCACCGAGTCAAATCATTTCGCCGTTTGCGGAAGAAGTTTGATGTAGAACAAGTAGCAGAAGCATACATGCTCAAGAGGGATCACCCGAAATTCAAAGGCAACTGGATTTCGGCAACCGGGGCATCGAAGTCGGAATGCCGCGAAACTCACCGAGTCAAAGCGTTTCGCCGTTTGCGGAAGAAGTTTGATGTAGAACAAGTAGTAGAAGCATACATGCTCAAGAGGGATCACCCCAAATTCAAAGGCAACTGGATTTCGGCAACCGGGGCATCGAAGTCGGAATGCCGCGAAACTCATCGAGTCAAAGCGTTTCGCTGTTTGCGGAAGAAGTCTGATGTAGAACAAGTAGCAGGAGCATACATGCTCAAGAGGGATCACCCGAAATTCAAAGGCAACTGGATTTCGGCAATCGGGGCATCGAAGTCGGAATGCCGCGAAACTCACCGAGTCAAGGCGTTTCACCCCTTGCGTAAGAAGTCCGATGTAGAACAAGTAGCAGAAGGATACATGCTCAAGAGGGATCACCTGAAATTCAAAGGCAACTGTATTTCGGCAACCAGGGCATCGAACTCAGAACGCCGCGAAACTCACCGAGTCAAATCATTTCGCTGTTTGCGGAAGTAGTTTGATGTAGAACAAGTAGCAGAAGGATACATGCTCAAGAGGGATCACCTGAAATTCAAAGGCAACTGGATTTCGGCAACCGGGGCATCGAAGTCGGAATGCCGCGAAACTCACCGAGTCAAAGCGTTTCGCTGTTTGCGGAAGAAGTCTGATGTAGAACAAGTAGCAGAAGGATACATGCTCAAGAGGGATCACCTGAAATTCAAAGGCAACTGTATTTCGGCAACCAGGGCATCGAAGTCAGAACGCCGCGAAACTCACCGAGTCAAATCATTTCGCCGTTTGCGGAAGAAGTTTGATGTAGAACAAGTAGCAGAAGCATACATGCTCAAGAGGGATCACCCGAAATTCAAAGGCAACTGGATTTCGGCAACCGGGGCATCGAAGTCGGAATGCCGCGAAACTCACCGAGTCAAATCATTTCGCCGTTTGCGGAAGAAGTTTGATGTAGAACAAGTAGTAGAAGCATACATGCTCAAGAGGGATCACCCAAAATTCAAAGGCAACTGGATTTCGGCAACCGGGGCATCGAAGTCGGAATGCCGCGAAACTCATCGAGTCAAAGCGTTTCGCTGTTTGCGGAAGAAGTTTGATGTAGAACAAGTAGCAGGAGCCTACATGCTCAAGAGGGATCACCCGAAATTCAAAGGCAACTGGATTTCGGCAACCGGGGCATCGAAGTCGGAATGCCGCGAACCTCACCGAGTCAAGGCGTTTCGCCGTTTGCGGAAGAAGTTTGATGTAGAATAAGTAGCCGAAGCATACATGCTCAAGAGGGATCACCCGAAATTCAAAGGCAACTGGATTTCGGCAAACGGGGCATCGAAGTCGGAATGCCGCGAAACTCACCGAGTAAAAGCGTTTCGTCGTTTGCGTAAGAAGCCCGACGTAGAACAAGTAGCAGAAGGATACATGCTCAAGAGGGATCACCTAAAATTCAAAGGCAACTGTATTTCGGCAACCGGGGCATCGAACTCAGAACGCCGCGAAACTCACCGAGTCAAATCATTTCGCTGTTTGCGGAAGTAGTTTGATGTAGAACAAGTAGCAGAAGGATACATGCTCAAGAGGGATCACCCAAAATTCAAAGGCAACTGGATTTCGGCAACCGGGGCATCGAAGTCGGAATGCCGCGAAACTCATCGAGTCAAAGCGTTTCGCTGTTTGCGGAAGAAGTCTGATGTAGAACAAGTAGCAGGAGCATACATGCTCAAGAGGGATCACCCGAAATTCAAAGGCAACTGGATTTCGGCAATCGGGGCATCGAAGTCGGAATGCTGCGAAACTCACCGAGTCAAGGCGTTTCACCCCTTGCGTAAGAAGTCCGATGTAGAACAAGTTGCAGAAGCATACATGCTCAAGAGGGATCACCTGAAATTCAAAGGCAACTGTATTTCGGAAACCAGGGCATCGAAGTCAGAACGCAGCGAAACTCACCGAGTCAAAGCGTTTCGCCGTTTGCGGAAGAAGTTTGATGTAGAAAAATAGCCGAAGCATACATGCTCAAGAGGGATCACCCGAAATTCAAAGGCAACTGTATTTCGGCAACCAGGGCATCGAAGTCAGAACGCCACGAAACTCACCGAGTCAAATCATTTCGCTGTTTGCGGAAGTAGTTTGATGTAGAACAAGTAGCAGAAGGATACATGCTCAAGAGGGATCACCTGAAATTCAAAGGCAACTGTATTTCGGCAACCAGGGCATCGAAGTCAGAACGCCGCGAAACTCACCGAGTCAAAGCGTTTCGCCGTTTGCGGAAGAAGTTTGATGTAGAACAAGTAGCAGGAGCATACATGCTCAAGAGGGATCACCCGAAATTCAAAGGCAACTAGATTTCGGCAACCAGGGCATCGAAGTCGGATTGCCGCGAAACTCACCGAGTCAAAGCGTTTCGCTGTTTGCGGAAGAAGTCTGATGTACAACAAGTAGCAGAAGGATACATGCTCAAGAGGGATCACCTGAAATTCAAAGGCAACTGTATTTCGGAAACCAGGGCATCGAAGTCAGAACGCAGTGAAACTCACCGAGTCAAAGCGTTTCGCCGTTTGCGGAAGAAGTTTGATGTAGAATAAGTAGCCGAAGCATACATGCTCAAGAGGGATCACCCGAAATTCAAAGGCAACTGGATTTCGGCAAACGGGGCATCGAAGTCGGAATGCCGCGAAACTCACCGAGTAAAAGCGTTTCGTCGTTTGCGTAAGAAGCCCGATGTAGAACAAGTAGCAGAAGCATACATGCTCAAGAGGGATCACCCAAAATTCAAAGGCAACTGGATTTCTGCAACCGGGGCATCGAAGTCGGAATGTCGCGAAACTCACCGAGTCAAAGCGTTTTGCTGTTTGCGGAAGAAGTCTGATGTAGAACAAGTAGCAGAAGGATACATGCTCAAGAGGGATCACCTGAAATTCAAAAGCAACTGTATTTCGGCAACCAGGGCATCGAACTCAGAACGCCGCGAAACTCACCGAGTCAAATCATTTCGCTGTTTGCGGAAGTAGTTTGATGTAGAACAAGTAGCAGAAGGATTCATGCTCAAGAGGGATCACCTGAAATTCAAAGGCAACTGTATTTCGGCAACCAGGGCATCGAAGTCAGAACGCCGCGAAACTCACCGAGTCAAAGCGTTTCGCCGTTTGTGGAAGAAGTTTGATGTAGAACAAGTAGCAGGAGCATACATGCTCAAGAGGGATCACCCGAAATTCAAAGGCAACTGGATTTCGGCAACCGGGGCATCGAAGTCGGAATGCCGCGAAACTCACCGAGTCAAGGCGTTTCACCCCTTGCGTAAGAAGTCCGATGTAGAACAAGTTGCAGAAGCATACATGCTCAAGAGGGATCACCTGAAATTCAAAGGCAACTGTATTTCGGAAACCAGGGCATCGAAGTCAGAACGCAGCGAAACTCACCGAGTCAAAGCGTTTCGCCGTTTGCGGAAGAAGTTTGATGTAGAATAAGTAGCCGAAGCATACATGCTCAAGAGGGATCACCCGAAATTCAAAGGCAACTGGATTTCGGCAAACGGGCCATCGAAGTCGGAATGCCGCGAAACTCACCGAGTAAAAGCGTTTCGTCGTTTGCGTAAGAAGCCCGACGTAGAACAAGTAGCAGAAGCATACATGCTCAAGAGGGATCACCCAAAATTCAAAGGCAACTGGATTTCGGCAACCGGGGCATCGAAGTCGGAATGTCGCGAAACTCACAGAGTCAAAGCGTTTCGCTGTTTGCGGAAGAAGTCTGATGTAGAACAAGTAGCAGAAGGATACATGCTCAAGAGGGATCACCTGAAATTCAAAGGCAACTGTATTTCGGCAACCAGGGCATCGAACTCAGAACGCCGCGAAACTCACCGAGTCAAATCATTTCGCTGTTTGCGGAAGTAGTTTGATGTAGAACAAGTAGCAGAAGGATACATGCTCAAGAGGGATCACCTGAAATTCAAAGGCAACTGTATTTCGGCAACCAGGGCATCGAAGTCAGAACGCCGCGAAACTCACCGAGTCAAAGCGTTTCGCCGTTTGCGGAAGAAGTTTGATGTAGAACAAGTAGCAGGAGCATACATGCTCAAGAGGGATCACCCGAAATTCAAAGGCAACTAGATTTCGGCAACCAGGGCATCGAAGTCGGATTGCCGCGAAACTCACCGAGTCAAAGCGTTTCGCTGTTTGCGGAAGAAGTCTGATGTACAACAAGTAGCAGAAGGATACATGCTCAAGAGGGATCACCTGAAATTCAAAGGCAACTGTATTTCGGAAACCAGGGCATCGAAGTCAGAACGCAGTGAAACTCACCGAGTCAAAGCGTTTCGCCGTTTGCGGAAGAAGTTTGATGTAGAATAAGTAGCCGAAGCATACATGCTCAAGAGGGATCACCCGAAATTCAAAGGCAACTGGATTTCGGCAAACGGGGCATCGAAGTCGGAATGCCGCGAAACTCACCGAGTAAAAGCGTTTCGTCGTTTGCGTAAGAAGCCCGACGTAGAACAAGTAGCAGAAGCATACATGCTCAAGAGGGATCACCCAAAATTCAAAGGCAACTGGATTTCTGCAACCGGGGCATCGAAGTCGGAATGTCGCGAAACTCACCGAGTCAAAGCGTTTTGCTGTTTGCGGAAGAAGTCTGATGTAGAACAAGTAGCAGAAGGATACATGCTCAAGAGGGATCACCTGAAATTCAAAGGCAACTGTATTTCGGCAACCAGGGCATCGAACTCAGAACGCCGCGAAACTCACCGAGTCAAATCATTTCGCTGTTTGCGGAAGTAGTTTGATGTAGAACAAGTAGCAGAAGGATTCATGCTCAAGAGGGATCACCTGAAATTCAAAGGCAACTGTATTTCGGCAACCAGGGCATCGAAGTCAGAACGCCGCGAAACTCACCGAGTCAAAGCGTTTCGCCGTTTGTGGAAGAAGTTTGATGTAGAACAAGTAGCAGGAGCATACATGCTCAAGAGGGATCACCCGAAATTCAAAGGCAACTGGATTTCGGCAACCGGGGCATCGAAGTCGGAATGCCGCGAAACTCACCGAGTCAAGGCGTTTCACCCCTTGCGTAAGAAGTCCGATGTAGAACAAGTTGCAGAAGCATACACCTCAAGAGGGATCACCTGAAATTCAAAGGCAACTGTATTTCGGAAACCAGGGCATCGAAGTCAGAACGCAGCGAAACTCACCGAGTCAAAGCGTTTCGCCGTTTGCGGAAGAAGTTTGATGTAGAATAAGTAGCCGAAGCATACATGCTCAAGAGGGATCACCCGAAATTCAAAGGCAACTGGATTTCGGCAAACGGGCCATCGAAGTCGGAATGTCGCGAAACGCACCGAGTAAAAGCGTTTCGTCGTTTGCGTAAGAAGCCCGACGTAGAACAAGTAGCAGAAGCATACATGCTCAAGAGGGATCACCCAAAATTCAAAGGCAACTGGATTTCGGCAACCGGGGCATCGAAGTCGGAATGTCGCGAAACTCACCGAGTCAAAGCGTTTCGCTGTTTGCGGAAGAAGTCTGATGTAGAACAAGTAGCAGAAGGATACATGCTCAAGAGGGATCACCTGAAATTCAAAGGCAACTGTATTTCGGCAACCAGGGCATCGAACTCAGAACGCCGCGAAACTCACCGAGTCAAATCATTTCGCTGTTTGCGGAAGTAGTTTGATGTAGAACAAGTAGCAGAAGGATACATGCTCAAGAGGGATCACCTGAAATTCAAAGGCAACTGTATTTCGGCAACCGGGGTATCGAAGTCAGAACGCCGCGAAACTCACCGAGTCAAATCATTTCGCTGTTTGCGGAAGTAGTTTGATGTAGAACAAGTAGCAGAAGGATACATGCTCAAGAGGGATCACCTGAAATTCAAAGGCAACTGTATTTCGGCAACCAGGGCATCGAAGTCAGAACGCCGCGAAACTCACCGAGTCAAAGCGTTTCGCCGTTTGCGGAAGAAGTTTGATGTAGAACAAGTAGCAGGAGCATACATGCTCAAGAGGGATCACCCGAAATTCAAAGGCAACTGGATTTCGGCAACCGGGGCATCGAAGGCGGAATGCCGCGAAACTCATCGAGTCAAAGCGTTTCGCCGTTTGCGGAAGAAGTTTGATGTAGAACAAGTAGCAGAAGCATACATGCTCAAGAGGGATCACCTGAAATTCAAAGGCAACTGGATTTCGGCAACCGGGGCATCGAAGTCGGAATGCCGCGAAACTCACCGAGTCAAAGCGTTTCGCTGTTTGCGGAAGAAGTCTGATGTAGAACAAGTAGCAGAAGGATACATGCTCAAGAGGGATCACCTGAAATTCAAAGGCAACTGTATTTCGGCAACCGGGGTATCGAAGTCAGAACGCCGCGAAACTCACCGAGTCAAATCATTTCGCTGTTTGCGGAAGTAGTTTGATGTAGAACAAGTAGCAGAAGGATACATGCTCAGGAGGGATCACCTGAAATTCAAAGGCAACTGTATTTCGGCAACCAGGGCATCGAAGTCAGAACGCCGCGAAACTCACCGAGTCAAAGCGTTTCGCCGTTTGCGGAAGAAGTTTGATGTAGAACAAGTAGTAGAAGCATACATGCTCAAGAGGGATCACCCGAAATTCAAAGGCAACTAGATTTCGGCAACCAGGGCATCGAAGTCGGATTGCCGCGAAACTCACCGAGTCAAAGCGTTTCGCTGTTTGCGGAAGAAGTCTGATGTACAACAAGTAGCAGAAGGATACATGCTCAAGAGGGATCACCTGAAATTCAAAGGCAACTGTATTTCGGCAACCAGGGCATCGAAGTCAGAACGCCGCGAAACTCACCGAGTCAAATCATTTCGCCGTTTGCGGAAGAAGTTTGATGTAGAACAAGTAGCAGAAGCATACATGCTCAAGAGGGATCACCCGAAATTCAAAGGCAACTAGATTTCGGCAACCAGGGCATCGAAGTCGGATTGCCGCGAAACTCACCGAGTCAAAGCGTTTCGCTGTTTGCGGAAGAAGTCTGATGTACAACAAGTAGCAGAAGGATACATGCTCAAGAGGGATCACCTGAAATTCAAAGGCAACTGTATTTCGGCAACCGGGGTATCGAAGTCAGAACGCCGCGAAACTCACCGAGTCAAATCATTTCGCTGTTTGCGGAAGTAGTTTGATGTAGAACAAGTAGCAGAAGGATACATGCTCAAGAGGGATCACCTGAAATTCAAAGGCAACTGTATTTCGGCAACCAGGGCATCGAAGTCAGAACGCCGCGAAACTCACCGAGTCAAAGCGTTTCGCCGTTTGCGGAAGAAGTTTGATGTAGAACAAGTAGCAGGAGCATACATGCTCAAGAGGGATCACCCGAAATTCAAAGGCAACTGGATTTCGGCAACCGGGGCATCGAAGGCGGAATGCCGCGAAACTCATCGAGTCAAAGCGTTTCGCCGTTTGCGGAAGAAGTTTGATGTAGAACAAGTAGCAGAAGCATACATGCTCAAGAGGGATCACCTGAAATTCAAAGGCAACTGGATTTCGGCAACCGGGGCATCGAAGTCGGAATGCCGCGAAACTCACCGAGTCAAAGCGTTTCGCTGTTTGCGGAAGAAGTCTGATGTAGAACAAGTAGCAGAAGGATACATGCTCAAGAGGGATCACCTGAAATTCAAAGGCAACTGTATTTCGGCAACCGGGGTATCGAAGTCAGAACGCCGCGAAACTCACCGAGTCAAATCATTTTGCTGTTTGCGGAAGTAGTTTGATGTAGAACAAGTAGCAGAAGGATACATGCTCAGGAGGGATCACCTGAAATTCAAAGGCAACTGTATTTCGGCAACCAGGGCATCGAAGTCAGAACGCCGCGAAACTCACCGAGTCAAAGCGTTTCGCCGTTTGCGGAAGAAGTTTGATGTAGAACAAGTAGTAGAAGCATACATGCTCAAGAGGGATCACCCGAAATTCAAAGGCAACTAGATTTCGGCAACCAGGGCATCGAAGTCGGATTGCCGCGAAACTCACCGAGTCAAAGCGTTTCGCTGTTTGCGGAAGAAGTCTGATGTACAACAAGTAGCAGAAGGATACATGCTCAAGAGGGATCACCTGAAATTCAAAGGCAACTGTATTTCGGCAACCAGGGCATCGAAGTCAGAACGCCGCGAAACTCACCGAGTCAAATCATTTCGCCGTTTGCGGAAGAAGTTTGATGTAGAACAAGTAGCAGAAGCATACATGCTCAAGAGGGATCACCCGAAATTCAAAGGCAACTAGATTTCGGCAACCAGGGCATCGAAGTCGGATTGCCGCGAAACTCACCGAGTCAAAGCGTTTCGCTGTTTGCGGAAGAAGTCTGATGTACAACAAGTAGCAGAAGGATACATGCTCAAGAGGGATCACCTGAAATTCAAAGGCAACTGTATTTCGGCAACCAGGGCATCGAAGTCAGAACGCCGCGAAACTCACCGAGTCAAATCATTTCGCCGTTTGCGGAAGAAGTTTGATGTAGAACAAGTAGCAGAAGCATACATGCTCAAGAGGGATCACCCGAAATTCAAAGGCAACTGGATTTCGGCAACCGGGGCATCGAAGTCGGAATGCCACGAAACTCACCGAGTCAAAGCGTTTCGCCGTTTGCGGAAGAAGTTTGATGTAGAACAAGTAGTAGAAGCATACATGCTCAAGAGGGATCACCCCAAATTCAAAGGCAACTGGATTTCGGCAACCGGGGCATCGAAGTCGGAATGCCGCGAAAGTCATCGAGTCAAAGCGTTTCGCTGTTTGCGGAAGAAGTCTGATGTAGAACAAGTAGCAGAAGGATACATGCTCAAGAGGGATCACCTGAAATTCAAAGGCAACTGTATTTCGGCAACCGGGGCATCGAAGTCTGAACGCCGCGAAACTCACCGAGTCAAATCATTTCGTTGTTTGCGGAAGTAGTTTGATGTAGTACAAGTAGCAGAAGGATACATGCTCAAGAGGGATCACCTGAAATTCAAAGGCAACTGTATTTCGGAAACCAGGGCATCGAAGTCAGAACGCCGCGAAACTCACCGAGTCAAAGCGTTTCGCCGTTTGCGGAAGAAGTTTGATGTAGAACAAGTAGCAGAAGCATACATGCTCAAGAGGGATCACCCGAAATTCAAAGGCAACTGGATTTCGGCAACCGGGGCATCGAAGTCGGAATGCCGCGAAACTCACCGAGTCAAAGCGTTTCGCCGTTTGCGTAAGAAGTCCGATGTAGAACAAGTTGCAGAAGCATACATGCTCAAGAGGGATCACCCGAAATTCAAAGGCAACTGGATTTCGACAACCGGGGCAACGAAATCGGAATGCCGCGAAACTCACTGAGTCAAATCATTTCGCCGTTTGCGGAAGTAGTTTGATGTAGAACAAGTAGCCGAAGCATACATGCTCAAGAGGGATCACCCGAAAATCAAAGGCAACTGCATTTCGGCAATCGGGGCATCGAAGTCGGAATGCCGCGAAACTCACCGAGTCAAAGCGTTTCGTCGTTTGCGTAAGAAGTGCGATGTAGAACAAGTAGCAGAAGGATACATGCTCAAGAAGGATCACCTGAAATTCAAAGGCAACTGCATTTCGGCAACCAGGGCATCGAAGTCATAACGCCGCGAAACTCACCGAGTCAAAGCGTTTCGCCGTTTGCGGAAGAAGTTTGATGTAGAACAAGTAGCAGAAGCATACATGCTCAAGAGGGATCACCCGAAATTCAAAGGCAACTGGATTTCGGCAACCGGGGCATCGAAGTCGGAATGCCGCGAAACTCACCGAGTCAAAGCGTTTCGCCGTTTGCGGAAGAAGTTTGATGTAGAACAAGTAGCAGAAGCATACATGCTCAAGAGGGATCACCCGAAATTCAAAGGCAACTAGATTTCGGCAACCAGGGCATCGAAGTCGGAATGCCGCGAAACTCACCGAGTCAAAGCGTTTCGTCGTTTGCGTAAGAAGTCCGATGTAGAACAAGTAGCAGAAGCATACATGCTCAAGAGGGATCACCTGAAATTCAAAAGCAACTGTATTCCGGTAACCAGGTCATCGAAGTCAGAACCCCGCGAAACTCACTGAGTGAAAGCGTTTCGCCGTTTGCGGAAGAAGTTTGATGTAGAACAAGTAGTAGAAGCATACATGCTCAAGAGGGATCACCCAAAATTCAAAGGCAACTGGATTTCGGCAACCGGGGCATCGAAGTCGGAATGCCGCGAAACTCACTGAGTCAAAGCGTTTCGCTGTTTGCGGAAGAAGTCTGATGTAGAACAAGTAGCTGAAGGATACATGCTCAAGAGGGATCACCTGAAATTCAAAGGCAACTGTATTTCGGCAACCAGGGCATCGAAGTCAGAACGCCGCGAAACTCATTGAGTCAAAGCGTTTCGCCGTTTGTGGAAGAAGTCTGATGTAGAACAAGTAGCAGAACGATACATGCTCAAGAGGGATCACCTGAAATTCAAAGGCAACTGTATTTCGGCAACCAGGACATCGAAGTCAGAACGCCGCGAAACTCACCGAGTCAAATCGTTTCGCTGTTAGAGGAAATAGTCTGATGTAGAACAAGTAGCCGAAGCATACATGGTCAAGAGAGATCACCCGAAAATCAAAGGCAACTGTATTTCGGGAACCAGGGCATCGAAGTCAGAACGCCGCGAAACTCACCGAGTCAAAGCGTTTCGCCGTTTGCGGAAGAAGTTTGATGTAGAACAAGTAGCAGAAGCATACATTTTCAAAAGGGATCACCCGAAATTCAAAGGCAACTGGATTTCGACAACCGGGGCATCGAAGTCGGAATGCCGCGAAACTCACCGAGTCAAAGCGTTTCGCCGTTTGCGTAAGAAGTCCGATGTAGAACAAGTTGCAGAAGCATACATGCTCAAGAGGGATCACCCGAAATTCAAAGGCAACTGGATTTCGGCAACCGGGGAACGAAGTCGGAATGCCGCGAAACTCACCGGATCAAAGCGTTTCGGCGTTTGCGGAAGAAGTTTGATGTAGAACAAGTAGCCGAAGCATACATGCTCAAGAGGGATCACCCGAAATTCAAAGGCAACTGGATTTCGGCAATCGGGGCATCGCAGTCGGAATGCCGCGAAACTCACCGAGTAAAAGCGTTTCGTCGTTTGCGTAAGAAGTCCGATGTAGAACAAGTAGCAAAAGCATACATGCTCAAGAGGGATCACCCAAAATTCAAAGGCAACTGGATTTCGGCAACCGGGGCATCGAAGTCGGAATGCCGCGAAACTCACCGAGTCAAAGAGTTTCGCCGTTTGTGGAAGAAGTCTGAAGTAGAACAAGTAGCAGACGGATACATGCTCAAGATGGATCCCCTGAAATTCAAAGGCAACTGTATTTCGGCAACCAGGGCATCGAAGTCAGAACGCCGTGAAACTCACCGAGTCAAATCGTTTCGCTGTTTGCGGAAGTAGTCTGATGTAGAACAAGTAGCAGAAGGATACATGCTCAAGAGGGATCACCTGAAATTCAAAGCCAACTGTATTTCGGCAACCAGGGCATCGAAGTCAGAACGTCGCGAAACTCATCGAGTCAAATCGTTTCGCTGTTAGAGGAAGTAGTCTGATATAGAACAAGTAGCCGAAGCATACATGGTCAAGAGAGATCACCCGAAAATCAAAGGCAACTGCTTTTCGGCAACAAGGGCATCGAAGTCGGAATGCCGCGAAACTCACCGGGACAAAGCGTTTCGCCGTTTGCTGAAGTAGTCTGATGTAGAACAAGTAGCAGAAGCATACATGCTCAAGAGGGATCACCCGAAATTCAAAGGCAACTGGATTTCGGCAACCGGGGCATCGAAGTCCGAATGCCGCGAAACTCACCGGGTCTATGTGTTTTGCCGTTTGCGGAAGTAGTCCGATGTAGAACAAGTAGCAGAAGGTTACATGCTCAAGAGGGATCACCTGAAATTCAAAGGCAACTGTATTTCGGCAACCGGGGCATCGAAGTTAGAATGCCGCGAAACTCACCGAGTCAAAGCGTTTCGCCGTTTGCGGAAGAAGTCTGATGTAGAACAAGTAGCCGAAGCATACAATGTCAAGAGGGATCACCCGAAATTCAAAGGCAACTGCATTTCGGCAACAAGGGCATCGAAGTCGGAATGCCTCGAAACTCACCGGGTCAATGCGTTGCGCCGTTTGCGGAAGAAGTCTGATGTAGAACAAGTAGTAGAAGCATACAATTCAAGAGGGATCACCCGAAATTCAACGGCAACTGGAATTCAGCAACCGGGGCATCGAAGTCGAAATGCCGCGAAACTCACCGAGTCAAAGCGTTTCGCCGTTTGCGTAAGAAGTATGATGTAGAACAAGTAGCAGAAGCATACATGCTCAACAGGGATCACCCGAAACTGAAAGGCAACTGGATTTTGGCAACCGGGGCATCGAAGTCGGAATGCCGCGAAACTCACCGAGTCAAAGCGTTTCGCCGTTTGCGTAAGAAGTATGATGTAGAACAAGTAGCAGAAGCATACATGCTCAACAGGGATCACCCGAAATGCAAAGGCAACTGGATTTCGGCAACCGGGGCATCGAAGGCAGAATGCCGTGAAATTCACCGAGTCAAAGCGTTTCGCCGTTTGCTGAAGTAGTCTGATGTAGAACAAGTAGCAGAAGCATACATGTTCAAGAGGGATCACCCGAAATTCAAAGGCAACTGGATTTCGGCAACCGGCGCATCGAAGTCTGAATGCCGCGAAACTCACCAGGTCAATGTGTTTCGCCGTTTGCGGAAGTAGTTCGATGTAGAACAAGTAGCAGAAGCATACATGCTCAAGAGGGATCACCTGAAATTCAAAGGCAACAAGATTTCGGCAACTAGGGCATCGAAGTCAGAATGCCGCGAAACTCACCGAGTCAAAGCGTTTCGTTGTTTGCGGAAGTAGTCTGATGTAGAACAAGTAGCAGAAGGATACATGCTCAAGAGGGATCACCTGAAATTCAAAGGCAACTGCATTTCGGGAACAAGGGCATCGAAGTCGGAATGCCGCGAAACTCACCCGGTCAATGCGTTGCGCCGTTTGCGGAAGAAGTCTGATGTAGAACAAGTAGTAGAAGCATACATTTCAAGAGGGATCACCCGAAATTCAAAGGCAACTGGATTTCGGCAACCGGGGCATCGAAGTCGGAATGCCGCGAAACTCATCGAGTCAAAGCGTTTCGCCGTTTGCGTAAGAAGTCCGATGTAGAACAAGTAGCAGAAGCATACATGCTCAAGAGGGATCACCTGAAATTCAAAGGCAACTGGATTTCGGCAACCGGGGCATCGAAGTCGGAATGCTGCGAAACTCACCGGATCAAAGCGTTTCGGCGTTTGCGGAAGAAGTTTGATGTAGAACAAGTAGCCGAAGCATACATGCTCAAGAGGGATCACCCGAAATTCAAAGGCAACTGCATTTCGGCAACCGGGGCATCGAAGGCGGAATGCCGCGAAACTCACCGAGTCAAAGCGTTTCGCATTTTGCGGAAGAAGTCTGATGTAGAACAAGTAGCCGAAGCATACATGGTCAAGAGGGATCACCCGAAATTCAAAGGGAACTGCATTTCGGCAACAAGGGCATCGAAGTCGGAATGCCGCGAAACTCATAGGGTCAATGTGTTGCGCCGTTTGCGGAAGAAGTCTGATGTAGAACAAGTAGTAGAAGCATACATTTCGAGAGGGATCACCCGAAATTCAAAGGCAACTAGATTTCGGCAACCGGGGCATCGAAGTCGGAATGCCGCGAAACTCACCGAGTCAAAGCGTTTCGCCGTTTGCGTAAGTAGTCTATTGTAAAACAAGTAGAAGAAGCATACATGCTCAAGAGGGATCACTCGAAATTCAAAGGCAACTGGATTTCGGCAACTAGGGCATCGAAGTCAGAACGCAGCGAAACTCACCGAGTCAAAGCGTTTCGCCGTTTGCGGAAGAAGTTTGATGTAGAACAAGTAGCAGAAGCATACATGCTCAAGAGGGATCACCCGAAATTCAAAGCCAACTGGATTTCGGCAACCGGGGCATCGAAATCGGAATGCCGCGAAACTCACCGAGTCAAACAGTTTCGCCGTTTGCGGAAGTAGTCTATTGTAGAACAAGTAGAAGAAGCATACATGCTCAAAAGGGATCACCTGAAATTCAAAGGCAACTGGATTTCGGCAACCGGGGCATCGAAATCGGAATGCTGCGAAACTCACCGAGTCAAAGCGTTTCGCCGTTTGCGGAAGAAGTCTGATGTAGAACAAGTAGTCGAAGCATACATGCTCAAGAGGGATCCCCCGAAATTCAACGGCAACTGCATTTCGGCAACCGGGGTATCGAAGTCGGAATGCCGCGAAACTCACCGAGTCAAAGCGTTTCGCCGTTTGCGGAAGAAGTTTGATGTAGAACACGTAGCAGAAGCATACATGCTCAAGAGGCATCACCCGAAATTCAAAGGCAACTGGATTTCGGCAACCGGGGCATCGAAGTCGGAATGCCGCGAAACTCACCGGATCAAAGCGTTTCGGCGTTTGCGGAAGAAGTTTGATGTAGAACAAGTAGCCGAAGCATACATGCTCAAGAGGGATCACCTGAAATTCAAAGGCAACTGGATTTCGGCAACCGGGGCATCGAAGTCGGAATGCAGGGAAACTCACCGAGTAAAACCGTTTCATCGTTTGCGTAAGAAGTCCGATGTAGAACATGTAGCAAAAGCATACATGCTCAAGAGGGATCACCCAAAATTCAAAGGCAACTAGATTTCGGCAACCGGGGCATCGAAGTCGGAATGCCGCGAAACTCACCGATTCCAAGCGTTTCGCCGTTTGCGGAAGAAGTCTGATGTAGAACAAGTAGCAGAAGGATATATGCTCAAGAGGGATCAGCTGAAATTCAAAGGCAACTGTATTTCGGCAACCAGGGCATCGAAGTCAGAACGCCGCGAAACTCACCCAGTCAAAGCGTTTCGCATTTTGCGGAAGAAGTCTGATGTAGAACAAGTAGCAGAAGCATACATGCTCAAGAGGGATCACCTGAAATTCAAAGGCAATTGTATTTCGGCAACAAGGGCATCAAAGTCGGAATGCCGCGAAACTCAGTGGGTCAATGCGTTTCGCTGTTTGCGGAAGAAATTTGATGTACAACAAGTAGTAGAAGCATACATTTCAAGAGGGATCACCCGAAATTCAAAGGCAACTGGATTTCGGCAACCGGGGCAACGAAGTCGGAATGCCGCGAAACTCACCGAGTCAAAGCGTTTCGCCGTTTGCGTAAGAAGTCCGATATAGAACAAGTAGCAGAAGCATACATGCTCAAGAGGGATCACCCGAAATTCAAAGGCAACTGGATTTCGGCAACCGGGGCATCGAAGTCGGAATGCCGCGAAACTCACCGAGTAAAAGCGTTTCGTCGTTTGCGTAAGAAGTCCGATGTAGAACAAGTAGCAGAAGCATACATGCTCAAGTGGGATCACCCGAAATTCAAAGGCAACTTGATTTCGGCAACCGGGGCATCGAAGTCGGAATGCCGCGAAACTCACCGGGTCAATGCGTTTCGCCGTTTGTGGAAGAAATCTGATGTAGAACAAGTACTAGAAGCATACATTTCAAGAGGGAACACCCGAAATTCAAAGGCAACTGGATTTCGGCAACCGGGGCATCGAAGTCGGAATGCCGCGAAACTCACCGAGTCAAAGCGTTTCGCTGTTTGCGGAAGAAGTCTGATGTAGAACAAGTAGCAGAAGGATACATGCTCAAGAGGGATCACCTGAAATTCAAAGGCAACTGTATTTCGGCAACCAGGGCATCGACCTCAGAACGCCGCGAAACTCACCGAGTCAAATCATTTCGCTGTTTGCGGAAGTAGTTTGATGTAGAACAAGTAGCAGGAGCATACATGCTCAAGAGGGATCACCCGAAATTCAAAGGCAACTGGATGTCGGCAACCGGGGCATCGAAGGCGGAATGCCGCGAAACTCACCTAGTCAAAGCGTTTCGCAGTTTGCGGAAGAAGTCCGATGTAGAACAAGTAGTAGAGGTATACATTTCAAGAGGGATCACCCGAAATTCAAAGGCAACTGGATTTCGGCAACCGGGGCATCGAAGGCCGAATGCCGTGAAACTCACCGAGTCAAAGCGTTTCGCCGTTTGCGGAATTAGTCTGATGTAGAACAAGTAGCAGAAGCATACATGCTCAAGAGGGATCAACCGAAATTCAAAGGCAACTGTATTTCGGCAACCAGGGCATCGAAGTCAGAACGCTGCGAAACTCACCCAATCAAAGCGTTTCGCATTTTGCGGAAGAAGTCTGATGTAGAACAAGTACCCAAGCATACATGCTCAAGAGGGATCACCCGAAATTCAAAGGCAACTGCATTTCGGCAACAAGGGCATCGAAGTCGGAATGCCGCGAAACTCACCGAGTCAAAGAGTTTCGCCGTTTGTGGAAGAAGTTTGAAGTAGAACAAGTAGCAGACGGATACATGCTCAAGAGGCATCACCCAAAATTCAAAGGCAACTGGATTTCAGCAACCGGGGCATCGAAGTCGGAATGCCGCGAAACTCACCGAGTCAAAGAGTTTCGCCGTTTGTGGAAGAAGCCTGAAGTAGAACAAGTAGCAGACGGATACATGCTCAAGAGGGATCACCTGAAATTCAAAGGCAACTGTATTTCGGCAACCAGGGCATCGAAGTCAGAACGCCGTGAAACTCACCGAGTCAAATCGTTTCACTGTTTGCGGAAGTAGTCTGATGTAGAACAAGTAGTAGAAGCATACATTTCGAGAGGGATCACCCGAAATTCAAAGGCAACTAGATTTCGGTAACCAGGGTATCGAAGTCAGAACGCCGCGAAACTCACCGAGTCAAATCGTTTCGCCGTTTGCGGAAGTAGTCTGATGTAGAACAAGTATCAGAAGGATACATGCTCAAGAGGGATCACCTGAAATTCAAAGGCAACTGTATTTCGGCAACAAGGGCATCAAAGTCGGAATGCCGCGAAAATCACTAGGTCAATGCGTTTCGCCGTTTGCGGAAGAAATTTGATGTACAACAAGTAGTAGAAGCATACATTTCGAGAGGGATCACCCGAAAATTAAAGGCAACTAGATTTCGGTAACCAGGGTATCGAAGTCAGAACGCCGCGAAACTCACCGAGTCAAATCGTTTCGCCGTTTGCGGAAGTAGTCTGATGTAGAACAAGTATCAGAAGGATACATGCTCAAGAGGGATCACCTGAAATTCAAAGGCAACTGTATTTCGGCAACAAGGGCATCAAAGTCGGAATGCCGCGAAACTCACTGGGTCAATGCGTTTCGCCGTTTGTGGAAGAAATTTGATGTACAACAAGTAGTAGAAGCATACATTTCAAGAGGGATCACCCGAAATTCAAAGGCAACTGGATTTCGGCAACCGGGGCAACGAAGTCAGAATGCCGTGAAACTCACCCAGTCAAAGCGTTTCGCCGCTTGCGGAAGAAGTCCGATATAGAACAAGTAGCAGAAGCATACATGCTCAAGAGGGATCACCCGAAATTCAAAGGCAACTGGATTTCGGCAACCGGGGCATCGAAGTCGGAATGCCGGGAAACTCACCGAGTAAAAGCGTTTCGTCGTTTGCGTAAGAAGTCCGATGTAGAACAAGTAGCAGAAGCATACATGCTCAAGTGGGATCACCCGAAATTCAAAGGCAACTTGATTTCGGCAACCGGGGCATCGAAGTCGGAATGCCGCGAAACTCACCGGGTCAATGCGTTTCGCCGTTTGTGGAAGAAATCTGATGTAGAACAACTACTAGAAGCATACATTTCAAGAGGGATCACCCGAAATTCAAAGGCAACTGGATTTCGGCAACCGGGGCACCGAAGTCGGAATGCCGCGAAACTCACCTAGTCAAAGCGTTTCGCAGTTTGCCGAAGAAGTCCGATGTAGAACAAGTAGCCGAAGCATACATGCTCAAGAGGGATCACCCGAAATTCAAAGGCAACTGGATTTCGGCAACCGGGGCATCGAAAGTCGCATGCCGCGAAACTCACCGAGTCAAAGCGTTTCGCCGTTTGCGTAAGAAGTCCGATGTAGAACAAGAAGCAGAAGCATACATTCTCAAGAGGGATCACCCGAAATTCAAAGGCAACTGGATTTCGACAACCGGGGCATCGAAGTCAGAATGTCGCGAAACTCACCCAATCAAAGCGTTTCGTCGTTTGCGTAAGAAATCCGATTTAGAACAAGTAGCAGAAGCATACATGCTCAAGAGGGATCACCTGAAATTCAAAGGCAACTAGATTTTGGCAACCGGGGCATCGAAGTAGGAATGCCGCGAAACTCACCGGATCAAAGCGTTTCGGCATTTGCGGAAGAAGTATGATATAGAACAAGTAGTAGAAGCATACATTTCAAGAGGGATCACCCGAAATTCAAAGGCAACTGGATTTCGGCAACCGGGGCATCGAAGGCGGAATGCCGCGAAACTGACCGAGTGTAAGCGTTTCACCTTTTGCAGAAGAAGTCTGATGTAGAACAAGTAGCAGAAGGATACATGCTCAAGAGGGATCACCCGAAATTCAAAGGCAACTGGATTTCGGCAACCGGGGCATCGAAGTCGGAATGCCGAGAAACTCGCCTAGAAAAAGTGTTTCGTCGTTTGCGTAAGAAGTCCGATGTAGAACAAGTAGCAGAAGCATACATGCTCAAGAGGCATCACCCGAAATTGAAAGGCAACTGGATTTCGGCAACCGGGGCATCTAAGTCAGAATGCCGGGAAACTCACTGAGTCAAAGCGTTTCGCCGTTTGCGGAAGAACTCTGATGGAGACCAAGTAGTAGAAGCATACATGCTCAAGAGGGATCACCCGAAATTCAAAGGCAACTGGATTTCGGTAACCGGGGCATCGAGGTCGGAATTCCGCGAAACTCACCTGGTCAAAACGTTTTGCCGTTTACGGAAGAAGTCTGATGTAGAACAAGTAGCAGAAGCATACATGCTCAAGAGGGATCACCCGAAATTCAAAGGCAACTGTATTTCGGCAATCGGGGCATCGAAGTCGGAAAGCCGCGAAACTCATCGAGTCAAAGTGTTTCGTCCTTTGCGGAAGAAGTCTGATGTAGAACAAGTAGCAGAAGCAGACATGCTTAGAGGGGGATCACCCGAAATTCAAAGGCAACTGCATTTCGGCAACCGGGGCATCGAAGTCGGAATGCCGCGAAACTCAACGAGTCAAAGCCTTTCGCCGTTTGCAGATGAAGTCTAATGTAGAACAACTAGCCGAAGCATACATGCTCAAGAGGGATCACTCGAAATTCAAAGGCAACTGGATTTCGGCAACCGGGGCATAGAAGTCGGAATATCGCGAAACTCACCGAGTCAAAGCGTTTCGCCGTTTGCGGAAGAAGTCTGATGTAGAACAAGTAGCAGAAGCATACATGCTCAAGAGGGATCACCTGAAATTCAAAGGCAACTGCATTTCGGCAACAAGGGCATCGAAGTCGGAATGCCGCAAAACTCACCGGGTCAATGCGTTGCGCCGTTTGCGGAAGAAGTCTGATGTAGAACAAGTAGTAGAAGCATACATTTCAAGGGGGATCACTCGAAAATTCAAAGGCAACTGGATTTCGGCAACCGGGGCATTGAAGTCGGAATGCCGTGAAACTCACTGACTCAAACCGTTTCGATGTTTGCGGAAGAAGTCTAATGTAGAACAAGTAGCAGAAGCATACATGCTCAAGAGGGATCACCTGAAATTCAAAGGCAACTGAATTTCGACAACCGGGGCATCGAAGTCGGAATGCCGTGAAACTCACTGACTCAAAGCGTTTCGATGTTTGCAGAAGAAGTCTGATGTAGAAGAAGTAGCCGAAGCATACATGCTCAAGAGGGATCACCCGAAATTCAAAGGCAACTGGATTTCGGCAACCGGGGCATCGAAATCGGAATGCCGTGAAACTCACCGAGTCAAAGCGTTTCGCCTTTTGCGGAAGAAGTCTGATGTAGAACAAGTATCAGAAACATACATGCTCAAGAGGGATCACTTGAAATTCAAAGGCAACTGTATTTCGTCAACCAGGGCATCGAAGTCAGAATGTCGTGAAACACACCAAGTCAAAGCGTTTCGCCGTTTGCGTAAGAAATCCGATTTAGAACAAGTAGCAGAAGCATACATGCTCAAGAGGGATCACCTGAAATCCAAAGGCAACTGAATTTCAACAACCGGGGCATCGAAGTCGGAATGCCGTGAAACTCACTGACTCAAAGCGTTTCGATGTTTGCGGAAGAAGTCTGATGTAGAACAAGTAGCTGAAGCATACATGCTCAAGAGGGATACCCGAAATTCAAAGGCAACTGGATTTCGGCAACCGGGGCATCGAAATCGGAATGCCGTGAAACTCACCGAGTCAAAGCGTTTCGCCGTTTGCGGAAGAAGTCTGATGTAGAACAAGTAGCAGAAGCATACATGCTCAAGAGGGATCACTTGAAATTCAAAGGCAACTGAATTTCGACAACCGGGGCATCGAAGTCGGAATGCCGTGAAACTCACTGACTCAAAGCGTTTCGATGTTTGCGGAAGAAGTCTGATGTAGAACAAGTAGCTGAAGCATACATGCTCAAGAGGGATACCCGAAATTCAAAGGCAACTGGATTTCGGCAACCGGGGCATCGAAATCGGAATGCCGTGAAACTCACCGAGTCAAAGCGTTTCGCCGTTTGCGGAAGAAGTCTGATGTAGAACAAGTAGCAGAAGCATACATGCTCAAGAGGGATCACTTGAAATTCAAAGGCAACTGTATTTCGTCAACCACGGCATCGAAGTCAGAACGCCGCAAAACTCACCCAGTCAATGCGTTTCGCGGTTTGCGGAAGAAGTCTGATGTAGAACAAGTACCCAAGCATACATGCTCAAGAGGGATCACCCGAAATTCAAAGGCAACTGCATTTCGGCAACAAGGGCATCGAAGTCGGAAAGCCGCGAAACTCACCGGGTCAATGCGTTTCGCCGTTTGCGGAAGAAGTCTGATGTAGAACAAGTAGTAGAAGCATACATTTCAAGAGGGATCACCCGAAATTCAAAGGCAACTGGATTTCGGAAACCGGGGCATCGAAGGCGGAATGCCGCGAAACTCACCGAGTCAAAGCGTTTCGCCGTTTGCAGAAGTAGTCTGATGTAGAACAAGTAGCAGAAGCATACATGCTCAAGAGGGATCAACCAAAATTCAAAGGCAACTGCATTTTGACAACCAAGGCATCGAAGTCGGAATGCCACGAAACTCACCAAGTCAAAGCGTTTCGCCGTTTGCGTAAGAATTCTGATGTAGATCAAGTAGCCGAAGCATACATGCTCAAGAAGGATCACCCGATATTCAATGGCAACTAGATTTCGACAACCAAGGCATCGAAGTCGGAATGCCGCGAAACTCACCAAGTCAAAGCATTTCGCCGTTTGCGTAAGAAGTCTGATGTAGAACAAGTAGCCGAAGCATACATGCTCAAGAGGGATCACCTGAAATTCAATGGCAACTGCATTTCGGCAACCGGGGCATCGAAGTCGGAATGCCGTGAAACATACCGAGTCAAAGCGTTTCGCCGTTTGCGGAAGAAGTCTGATGTAGAACAAGTAGCCGAAGCATACATGCTCAAGAGGGATCACCCGAAATTCAAAGGCAACTGGATTTCGGCAACCGGGGCATCGAAGTCGGAATGCCGCGAAACTCACCGCGTCAAAGCGTTTCGCCGTTTGCGGAAGAAGTCTGATGTAGAACAAGTAGCAGAAGCATACATGATCAAGAGGGATCACCCGAAATTCAAAGGCAACTGCATTTCGGCAACCGGGGCATCGAAGTCGGAATGCCGCGAAACTCACCGAGTCAAAGCGTTTCGCTGTTTACGGAAGAAGTCTGATGTAGAACAAGTAGCCGAAACATACATGCTCAAGAGGGATCACCCGAAATTCAAAGGCAACTGGATTTCGGCAACCGGGGCATCGAAGTCGGAATGCCGCGAAACTCACCGAAGTAAAGCGTTTCGCCGTTTGCGTAAGAAGTCCTATGTAGAACAAGTAGCAGAAGCAGACATGCTTAGAGAGGGATCACTCGAAATTTAAAGGCAACTGCATTTCGGCAACCGGGGCATCGAAGTCGGAATGCCGCGAACCTCAACGAGTCAAAGCGTTTCGCCGTTTGCAGATGAAGTCTAATGTAGAACAACTAGCCGAAGCATACATGCTGAAGAGGGATCCCTCGAAATTCAAAGGCAACTGGATTTCGGCAACCGGGGCATAGAACTCGGAATATCGCGAAACTCACCGAGTCAAAGCGTTTCGCCGTTTGCGGAAGAAGTCTGATGTAGAACAAGTAGCAGAAGCATACATGCTCAAGAGGGATCACCTGAAATTCAAAGGCAACTGCATTTCGGCAACAAGGGCATCGAAGTCGGAATGCCGCAAAACTCACCGGGTCAATGCATTGCGCCGTTTGCGGAAGAAGTCTGATGTAGAACAAGTAGTAGAAGCATACATTTCAAGGGGGATCACTCGAAATTCAAAGGCAACTAGATTTCGGCAACCGGGGCATCGAAGTCGGAATGCCATGAAACTCACTAACTCAAAGCGTTTCGACGTTTGCGGAAGAAGTCTAATGTAGAACAAGTAGCAGAAGCATACATGCTCAAGAGGGATCACCTGAAATTCAAAGGCAACTGAATTTCGACAACCGGGGCATCGAAGTTGGAATGCCGTGAAACTCACTAACTCAAAGCGTTTCGATGTTTGCGGAAGAAGTCTGATGTAGAACAAGTAGCCGAAGCATACATGCTCAAGAGGGATCACCCGAAATTCAAAGGCAACTGGATTTCGGCAACCGGGGCATCGAAATTGAAATGCCGTGAAACTCACCGAGTCAAAGCGTTTTGCCGTTTGCGGAAGAAGTCTGATGTAGAACAAGTAGCAGAAGCATACATGCTCAAGAGGGATCACTTGAAATTCAAAGGCAACTGTATTTCGTCAACCAGGGCATCGAAGTCAGAATGTCGTGAAACTCACCAAGTCAAAGCGTTTCGCCATTTGCGTAAGAAATCCGATTTAGAACAAGTAGCAGAAGCATACATGCTCAAGAGGGATCACCTGAAATCCAAAGGCAACTGAATTTCGACAACCGGGGCATCGAAGTCGGAATGCCGTGAAACTCTCTGACTCAAAGCGTTTCGATGTTTGCGGAAGAAGTCTGATGTAGAACAAGTAGCCGAAGCATACATGCTCAAGAGGGATCACCCGAAATTCAAATGCAACTGGATTTCGGCAACCGGGGCATCGAAATCGGAATGCCGTGAAACTCACCGAGTCAAAGCATTTCGCCGTTTGCGGAAGAAGTCTGATGTAGAACAAGTAGCAGAAGCATACATGCTCAAGAGGGATCACTTGAAATTCAAAGGCAACTGTATTTCATCAACCAGGGCATCGAAGTCAGAACGCCGCAAAACTCACCCAGTCAATGCATTTCGCGGTTTGCGGAAGAAGTCTGATGTAGAACAAGTACCCAAGCATACATGCTCAAGAGGTATCACCCGAAATTCAAAGGCAACTGCATTTCGGCAACAAGGGCATCGAAGTCGGAATGCCGCGAAACTCACCGAGTCAAAGCGTTTCGCCGTTTGCGTAAGAAGTCTCATGTAGAACAAGTAGTACAAGCATACATTTCAAGAGGGATCACCCGAAATTCAAAGGCAACTGGATTTCGGCAACCGGGGCATCGAAGGCGGAATGCCGCGAAACTCACCGAGTCAAAGCGTTTCGCCATTTGCGGAAGTAGTCTCATGTAGAACAAGTAGCAGAAGCATACATGCTCAAGAGGGATCAACCAAAATTCAAAGGCAACTGCATTTTGACAACCAAGGCATCGAAGTCGGAATGCCGCGAAACTCACGAAGTCAAAGCGTTTCGCCGTTTGCGTAAGAATTCTGATGTAGATCAAGTAGCCGAAGCATACATGCTCAAGAAGGATCACCCGATATTCAATGGCAACTAGATTTCGACAACCAAGGCATCAAAGTCGGAATGCCGCGAAACTCACCGAGTCAAAGCCTTTCGCCGTTTGCGTAAGAAGTCTGATGTAGAACAAGTAGCAGAAGCATACATGCTCAAGAGGGATCACCAGAAATTCAAAGGCAACTGATTTTCGGCAAACGGGGAATCGAAGTCGGAATGCCGCGAAATTCACCGAGTCAAAGCGTTTCCCTGTTTGCGGAAGAAGTCTGATGTAGAACCAGTAGCAGAAGCATACATGCTCAAGAGGGGTCACCCGAAATTCAAAGGCAACTGAATTTCGGCAACTGGGGAATCGAAGTCGGAATGCCGCGAAATTCACCGAGTCAAAGCGTTTCCCCGTTTGCGGAAGAAGTCTGATGTAGAACAAGTAGCCGAAGCATACATGCTCAAGAGGGATCACCCGAAATTCAATGGCAACTGGATTTCGGCAAACACGGCATCGAACTCGGAATGCCATGAAACTCACTGAGGCAAAGCATTTCGCCATTTGCGGAAGAAGTCTGATGTAGAACAAGTACCCAAGCATACATGCTCAAGAGGGATCACCCGAAATTCAAAGGCAATTGCATTTCGGCAACAAGGGCATCGAAGTCGGAATGCCACGAAACTCACCGAGTCTAAGCGTTTCGCCGTTTGAGGAAGTAGTCTGATGTAGAACAAGTAGCAGAAGCATACATGCTCAAGAGGGATCAACCGAAATTCAAAGGCAACTGCATATTGACAACCAAGGCATCGATGTCGGAATGCCGCGAAACTCACCGAGTCAAAGCGTTTCGCCGTTTGCGTAAGAAGTCTGATGTAGATCAAGTAGCCGAAGCATACATGCTCAACAGGGATCACCCGAAATTCAATGGAAACTGTATTTCGACAACCATGGCATCAAAGTCGGAATGCCGTCAAACTCACCGAGTCAAAGCATTTCGCCGTTTGCGTAAGAAGTCTGATGTAGAACAAGTAGCCGAAGCATACATGCTCAAGAGGGATCACCCGAAATTCAAAGGCAACTGGATTTTGGCAATCGGGGCACCGAAGTCGGAATGCCGCGAAACTCACCATGTCAAAGCGTTTCATTTTTGCGGAAGAAGTCTGATGAAGAACAAGTAGCCGAAGCATACATGCTCAAGAGGGATCACCCGAAATTCAAAGGCAACTGGATTTCGGCAACCGGGGCATCGAAGTCGGAATGCCGCGAAACTCACCGCGTCAAAGCGTTTCGCCGTTTGCGGAAGAAGTCTGATGTAGAACAAGTAGCAGAAGCATACATGATCAAGAGGGATCACCCGAAATTCAAAGGCAACTGCATTTCGGCAACCGGGGCATCGAAGTCGGAATGCCGCGAAACTCACCGAGTCAAACCGTTTCGCTGTTTACGGAAGAAGTCTGATGTAGAACAAGTAGCCGAACCATACATGCTCAAGAGGGATCACCCGAAATTCAAAGGCAACTGGATTTCGGCAACCGGGGCATCGAAGTCAGAAAGCCGCGAAACTCACCGAAGTAAAGCGTTTCGCCGTTTGCGTAAGAAGTCCTATGTAGAACAAGTAGCAGAAGTGTACATGCTCAAGAGGGATCACCCGAAATTCAAAAGCAACTAGATTTTGGCAACCGGGGCATCGAAGTCGGAATGCCGCGAAACTCGCCTAGAAAAAGTGTTTCGTCGTTTGCGTAAGAAGTCCGATGTAGAACAAGTAGCAGAAGCATACATGCTCAAGAGGGATCACCCGAAATTCAAAGGCAACTGGATTTCGGCAACCGGGGCATCGAAGTCGGAATGCCGGGAAACTCACTGAGTCAAAGCGTTTCGCCGTTTGCGGAAGAAGTCTAATGGAGACCAAGTAGTAGAAGCATACATGCTCAAGAGGGATCACCCGAAATTCAAAGGCAACTGGATTTCGGCGACCGGGGCATCGAAGTCGGAATTCCGTGAAACTCACCGCGTCAAAGCGTTTTGCCGTTTACGAAAGAAGTCTGATGTAGAACAAGTAGCAGAAGCATACATGCTCAAGAGGGATCACCCGAAATTCAAAGGCAACTGTATTTCGGCAACCGGGGCATCGAAGTCGGAATGCCGCGAAACTCACCGAGTCAAAGCGTTTCGTCCTTTGCGGAAGAAGTCTGATGTAGAACAAGTAGCAGAAGCAGACAAGCTTAGAGAGGGATCACCCGAAATTCAAAGGCAACTGCATTTCGGCAACCGGGGCATCGAAGTCAGAATGCCGTGAAACTCACCGAGTCAAAGCGTTTCGCCTTTTGCGGAAGAAGTCTGATGTAGAATAAGTAGCAGAAGCAGATATGCTTAGAGAGGGATCACCCGAAATTCAAAGGCAAATGCATTTCGGCAACCGGGGCATCGAAGTCAGAATGTCGCGAAACTCACCGAGTCAAAGCGTTTCGTCGTTTGCGGATGAAATCTAATCTAGAACAAGTAGCTGAAGCATACATGCTCAAGAGGGATCACCCGAAATTCAAAGGCAACTGCATTTCGGCAACAAGGGCATCGATGTCGGAATGCCGCGAAACTCACCGGGTCAAGTCGTTGCTCCGTTTGCGGAAGAAGTCTGATGTAGAACAAGTAGTAGAAGCATACATTTCAAGAGGGATCACCTGAAATTCAAAGGCAACTGGATTTCGGCAACCGGGGCATCGAAGTCGGAATGCCGCGAAACTCACCGAGTCAAAGCGTTTCGCCGTTTGCGGAAGAAATCTGATGTATAACAAGTATCAGAAGCATACATGCTCAAGAGGGATCACCCGAAATTCAAAGGCAACTGGATTTCGCCAACCGGGGCATCGAAGTCGGAAAGCCGCGAAACTCACCGAGTCAAAGCGTTTCGCCGTTTGCGTAAGAAGTCCGATGTAGAACAAGTAGCAGAAGCATAAATGCTCAAGAGGGATCACCCGAAATTTAAAGGCAACTAGGTTTTGGCAATCGGGGCATCGAAGTCGGAATGCCGTAAAACTCACGGAGTCAAAGCGTTTCGCCGTTTGCGGAAGAAGTCTGATGTAGAACAAGTAGCAGAAGCAGACATGCTTAGAGAGGGATCACCCGAAATTCAAAGGGAACTGCATTTCGGCAACAGGGGCATCGAAGTCAGAATGCCGCGAAACTCACCTAGTCAAAGCGTTTCGCCGTTTGCGGATGAAGTCTGATGTAGAACAAGTAGCCGAAGCATACATGCTCAAGAGGGATCACCCGAAATTCAAAGGCAACTGGATTTCGCCAACCGGGGCATCGAAGTCAGAAAGCCGCGAAACTCACCGAAGTAAAGCGTTTCGCCGTTTGCGTAAGAAGTCCTATGTAGAACAAGTAGCAGAAGTGTACATGCTCAAGAGGGATCACCCGAAATTCAAAAGCAACTAGATTTTGGCAACCGGGGCATCGAAGTCGGAATGCCGCGAAACTCGCCTAGAAAAAGTGTTTCGTCGTTTGCGTAAGAAGTCCGATGTAGAACAAGTAGCAGAAGCATACATGCTCAAGAGGGATCACCCGAAATTCAAAGGCAACTGGATTTCGGCAACCGGGGCATCGAAGTCGGAATGCCGGGAAACTCACTGAGTCAAAGCGTTTCGCCGTTTGCGGAAGAAGTCTAATGGAGACCAAGTAGTAGAAGCATACATGCTCAAGAGGGATCACCCGAAATTCAAAGGCAACTGGATTTCGGCGACCGGGGCATCGAAGTCGGAATTCCGTGAAACTCACCGCGTCAAAGCGTTTTGCCGTTTACGAAAGAAGTCTGATGTAGAACAAGTAGCAGAAGCATACATGCTCAAGAGGGATCACCCGAAATTCAAAGGCAACTGTATTTCGGCAACCGGGGCATCGAAGTCGGAATGCCGCGAAACTCACCGAGTCAAAGCGTTTCGTCCTTTGCGGAAGAAGTCTGATGTAGAACAAGTAGCAGAAGCAGACAAGCTTAGAGAGGGATCACCCGAAATTCAAAGGCAACTGCATTTCGGCAACCGGGGCATCGAAGTCAGAATGCCGTGAAACTCACCGAGTCAAAGCGTTTCGCCTTTTGCGGAAGAAGTCTGATGTAGAATAAGTAGCAAAAGCAGATATGCTTAGAGAGGGATCACCCGAAATTCAAAGGCAAATGCATTTCGGCAACCGGGGCATCGAAGTCAGAATGTCGCGAAACTCACCGAGTCAAAGCGTTTCGTCGTTTGCGGATGAAATCTAATCTAGAACAAGTAGCTGAAGCATACATGCTCAAGAGGGATCACCCGAAATTCAAAGGCAACTGCATTTCGGCAACAAGGGCATCGATGTCGGAATGCCGCGAAACTCACCGGGTCAAGTCGTTGCTCCGTTTGCGGAAGAAGTCTGATGTAGAACAAGTAGTAGAAGCATACATTTCAAGAGGGATCACCTGAAATTCAAAGGCAACTGGATTTCGGCAACCGGGGCATCGAAGTCGGAATGCCGCGAAACTCACCGAGTCAAAGCGTTTCGCCGTTTGCGGAAGAAATCTGATGTATAACAAGTATCAGAAGCATACATGCTCAAGAGGGATCACCCGAAATTCAAAGGCAACTGGATTTCGCCAACCGGGGCATCGAAGTCGGAAAGCCGCGAAACTCACCGAGTCAAAGCGTTTCGCCGTTTGCGTAAGAAGTCCGATGTAGAACAAGTAGCAGAAGCATAAATGCTCAAGAGGGATCACCCGAAATTTAAAGGCAACTAGGTTTTGGCAATCGGGGCATCGAAGTCGGAATGCCGTAAAACTCACGGAGTCAAAGCGTTTCGCCGTTTGCGGAAGAAGTCTGATGTAGAACAAGTAGCAGAAGCAGACATGCTTAGAGAGGGATCACCCGAAATTCAAAGGGAACTGCATTTCGGCAACAGGGGCATCGAAGTCAGAATGCCGCGAAACTCACCTAGTCAAAGCGTTTCGCCGTTTGCGGATGAAGTCTGATGTAGAACAAGTAGCCGAAGCATACATGCTCAAGAGGGATCACCCGAAATTCAAAGGCAACTGGATTTCGCCAACCGGGGCATCGAAGTCAGAAAGCCGCGAAACTCACCGAAGTAAAGCGTTTCGCCGTTTGCGTAAGAAGTCCTATGTAGAACAAGTAGCAGAAGTGTACATGCTCAAGAGGGATCACCCGAAATTCAAAAGCAACTAGATTTTGGCAACCGGGGCATCGAAGTCGGAATGCCGCGAAACTCACCGGATCAAAGCGTTTCGGCGTTTGCGGAAAACGTTTGATGTAGAAAACGTAGCCGAAGCATACATGCTCAAGAGGGATCACCCGAAATTCAAAGGCAACTGGATTTCGGCAACCGGGGCATCGAAGTCGGAATGCCGAGAAACTCGCCTAGAAAAAGTGTTTCGTCGTTTGCGTAAGAAGTCCGATGTAGAACAAGTAGCAGAAGCATACATGCTCAAGAGGGATCACCCGAAATTCAAAGGCAACTGGATTTCGGCAACCGGGGCATCGAAGTCGGAATGCCGGGAAACTCACTGAGTCAAAGCGTTTCGCCGTTTGCGGAAGAAGTCTAATGGAGACCAAGTAGTAGAAGCATACATGCTCAAGAGGGATCACCCGAAATTCAAAGGCAACTGGATTTCGGCGACCGGGGCATCGAAGTCGGAATTCCGTGAAACTCACCGCGTCAAAGCGTTTTGCCGTTTACGAAAGAAGTCTGATGTAGAACAAGTAGCAGAAGCATACATGCTCAAGAGGGATCACCCGAAATTCAAAGGCAACTGTATTTCGGCAACCGGGGCATCGAAGTCGGAATGCCTCGAAACTCACCGAGTCAAAGCGTTTCGTCCTTTGCGGAAGAAGTCTGATGTAGAACAAGTAGCAGAAGCAGACAAGCTTAGAGAGGGATCACCCGAAATTCAAAGGCAACTGCATTTCGGCAACCGGGGCATCGAAGTCAGAATGCCGTGAAACTCACCGAGTCAAAGCGTTTCGCCTTTTGCGGAAGAAGTCTGATGTAGAATAAGTAGCAGAAGCAGATATGCTTAGAGAGGGATCACCCGAAATTCAAAGGCAAATGCATTTCGGCAACCGGGGCATCGAAGTCAGAATGCCGCGAAACTCACCGAGTCAAAGCGTTTCGTCGTTTGCGGATGAAATCTAATCTAGAACAAGTAGCTGAAGCATACATGCTCAAGAGGGATCACCCGAAATTCAAAGGCAACTGCATTTCGGCAACAAGGGCATCGACGTCGGAATGCCGCGAAACTCACCGGGTCAAGTCGTTGCTCCGTTTGCGGAAGAAGTCTGATGTAGAACAAGTAGTAGAAGCATACATTTCAAGAGGGATCACCTGAAATTCAAAGGCAACTGGATTTCGGCAACCGGGGCATCGAAGTCGGAATGCCGCGAAACTCACCGAGTCAAAGCGTTTCGCCGTTTGCGGAAGAAATCTGATGTATAACAAGTATCAGAAGCATACATGCTCAAGAGGGATCACCCGAAATTCAAAGGCAACTGGATTTCGCCAACCGGGGCATCGAAGTCGGAAAGCCGCGAAACTCACCGAGTCAAAGCGTTTCGCCGTTTGCGTAAGAAGTCCGATGTAGAACAAGTAGCAGAAGCATAAATGCTCAAGAGGGATCACCCGAAATTTAAAGGCAACTAGGTTTTGGCAATCGGGGCATCGAAGTCGGAATGCCGTAAAACTCACGGAGTCAAAGCGTTTCGCCGTTTGCGGAAGAAGTCTGATGTAGAACAAGTAGCAGAAGCAGACATGCTTAGAGAGGGATCACCCAAAATTCAAAGGGAACTGCATTTCGGCAACAGGGGCATCGAAGTCAGAATGCCGCGAAACTCACCTAGTCAAAGCGTTTCGCCGTTTGCGGATGAAGTCTAATGTAGAACAAGTAGCCGAAGCATACATGCTCAAGAGGGATCACCCGAAATTCAAAGGCAACTGGATTTCGGCAACCGGGGCATAGAAGTCGGAATATCAAGAAACTCACCGAGTCAAAGCGTTTCGCCATTTGCGGAAGAAGTCTGATGTAGAACAAGTAGCAGAAGTATACATGCTTAAGAGGGATCACCTGAAATTCAAAGGCAACTGCATTTCGGCAACTGGGGCATAGAAGTCGGAATATGGCGAAACTAACCGAGTCAAAGCGTTTCGCCGTTTGCAGAAGAAGTCTGATGTAGAACAAGTAGCAGAAGCATACATGCTCAAGAGGGATCACCTGAAATTCAAAGGCAACTGCATTTCCGCAACAAGGGCATCGACGTCGGAATGCCGCGAAACTCACCGGGTCAATGCGTTGCGCCGTTTGCGGAAGAAGTCTGATGCAGAACAAGTAGTAGAAGCATACATTTCAAGAGGGATCACCCGAAATTCAAAGGCAACTAGATTTCGGCAACCGGGGCATCGAAGTCGGAATGCCGGGAAACTCACCGAGTCAAAGCGTTTCGTCGTTTGCGGAAGAAGTCTGATGTAGAACAAGTAGCCGAAGCAGACATGCTCAGAGAGGGATCACCCGAAAATCAAAGGCAACTGGATTTCGGCAACCGGGGCATCGAAGTCCGAAAGCCGCGAAACTCACCGAGTCAAAGCGTTTCGCCGTTTGCGTAAGAAGTCCGATGTAGAACAAGTAGCAGAAGCATACATGCTCAAGAGGGATCACACGAAATTTAAAGGCAACTAGATTTTGGCAATCGCAACATCGAAGTCGGTGAAACTCACCGAGTCAAAGCGTTTCGCCGTTTGCGGAAGAAGTTTGATGTAGAACAAGTAGCAGAAGCAGACATGCTTAGAGAGGCATCACCCGAAATTCAAAGGGAACTGCATTTCGGCAACCGGGGTATTGAAGTCAGAATGCCGCGAAACTCACCTAGTCAAAGCGTTTCGCCGTTTGCGGATGAAGTCTAATGTAGAACAAGTAGCCGAAGCATACATGCTCAAGAGGGATCACCCGAAATTCAAAGGCAACTTGATTTTGGCAACCGGGGCATAGAAGTCGGAATATCAAGAAACTCACCGATTCAAAGCGTTTCGCCGTTTGCGGAAGAAGTCTGATGTAGAACAAGTAGCTGAAGCATACATGTCAAGAGGGATCACCCGAAATTCAAAGGGAACTGCATTTCGGCAACCGGGGTATCGAAGTTAGAATGCCGCGAAACTCACCTAGTCAAAGCGTTTCGCCGTTTGCGGATGAAGTCTAATGTAGAACAAGTAGCCGAAGCATACATGCTCAAGAGGGATCACCCGAAATTCAAAGGCAACTGGATTTCGGCAACCGGGGCATAGAAGTCGAAATATCAAGAAACTCACCGAGTCAAAGCGTTTCGCCATTTGCGGAAGAAGTCTGATGTAGAACAAGTAGCAGAAGCATACATGCTTAAGAGGGATCACCTGAAATTCAAAGGCAACTGCATTTCGGCAACCGGGGCATAGAAGTCGGAATATGGCGAAACTAACCGAGTCAAAGCGTGTCGCCGTTTGCGGAAGAAGTCTGATGTAGAACAAGTAGCAGAAGCAGACATGCTTAGAGAGGGATCACACGAAATTCAAAGGCAACTGCATTTCAGCAACCGGGGCATCGAAGTCAGAATGCCGCGAAACTCACCTAGTCAAAGCATTTCGCCGTTTGCGGATGAAGTCTAATGTAGAACAAGTAGCCGAAGCATACATGCTCAAGAGGGATCACCCGAAATTCAAAGGCAACTGGATTTCGGCAACCGGGGCATAGAAGTCGGAATATCAAGAAACTCACCGAGTCAAAGCGTTTCGCCGTTTGCGGAAGAAGTCTGTTGTAGAACAAGTAGCAGAAGCATACATAATCAAGAGGGATCACCTGAAATTCAAAGGCAACTGCATTTCGGCAACCGGGGCATAGAAGTTGGAATATCGCGAAACTAACCGAGTCAAAGCATTTCGCCGTTTGCGGAAGAAGTCTGATGTAGAACAAGTAGTAGAAGCGTACATGCTCAAGAGGGATCACCTGAAATTCAAAGGCAACTGCATTTCGGGAACAAGGGCATCGACGTCGGAATGCCGCGAAACTCACCGTGTCAAAGCGTTGCGCCGTTTGCGGAAGAAGTCTGATGTATAACAAGTAGTAGAAGCATACATTTCAAGAGGGATCACCCGAAATTCAAAGGCAACTAGATTTCGGCAACCGGGGCATCGAAGTCGGAATGCCGGGAAACTCACCGAGTCAAAGCGTTTCTTCGTTTGCGGAAGAAGTCTGATGTACAACAAGTAGCCGAAGCAGACATGCTCAGAGAGGGATCACCCGAAAATCAAAGGCAACTGCATTTCGACACCCGGGGCATGGAAGTTCGAATTCCGCGAAACTCACCGAGTCAAAGCGTTTCGCCGATTGCGGAAGAAGTCTCATGTAGAACAAGTAGCCGAAGCATACATGCTCAAGAGGGATCACCCAAAATTCAAAGGCAACTGGATTTCGGCAACCGGAGCATCGAAGTCGGAATATCGCGAAACTCACCGAGTCAAAGCGTTTCGCCGTTTGCGTAAGAAGTCCGATGTAGAACAAGTAGTAGAAGCATACATGCTCAAGAGGGATCACACGAAATTTAAAGGCAACTAGATTTTGGCAATCGAGGCATCGAAGTCGGAATGCCGTGAAACTCACCGAGTCAAAGCGTTTCGCCGTTTGCGGAAGAAGTCTGATGTAGAACAAGTAGCAGAAGCAGACATGCTTAGAGAGGGATCACCCGAAATTCAAAGGGAACTGCATTTCGGCAACCGGGGTATCGAAGTCAGAATGCCGCGAAACTCACCTAGTCAAAGCGTTTCGCCGTTTGCGGATGAAGTCTAATGTAGAACAAGTAGCCGAAGCATACATGCTCAAGAGGGATCACCCGAAATTCAAAGGCAACTGGATTTCGGCAACCGGGGCATAGAAGTCGGAATATCAAGAAACTCAACGAGTCAAAGCGTTTCGCCGTTTGTGGAAGAAGTCTGATGTAGAACAAGTAGCAGAAGCATACATGCTCAAGAGGGATCACCTGAAATTCAAAGGCAACTGCATTTCGGCAACCGGGGCATAGAAGTCGGAATATCGCGAAACTAACCGAATCAAAGCGTTTCGCCGTTTGCGGAAGAAGTCTGATGTAGAACAAGTAGCCGAAGCATACATGCTCAAGAGGGATCACCCAAAATTCAAAGGCAACTGGATTTCGGCAACCGGAGCATCGAAGTCGTAATATCGCGAAACTCACCGAGTCAAAGCGTTTCGCCGTTTGCGGAAGAAGTTTGATGTAGAACAAGTAGCAGAAGCATACATGCTCCATAGGGATCACCCGAAATTATAAGGCAACTGCATTTCGGCAACCGAAGCATCGAAGGCGGAATGACGCGAAACTCACCGAATCACAGCGTTTCGCCATTTGCGGAAGAAGTCTGATGTAGAACAAGTAGCAGAAGCATACATGCTCAAAAAGGAAGACCCGAAATTCAAAGGCAACTGCATTTCAGCAATCGAGGCATGGAAGGCGGAATGTCGCGAAACTCACCGAGTGAAAGCGTTTCGCCTTTTGCGGAAGAAGTCTGATGTAGAACAAGTAGCAGAAGCATGCATGATCAAGAGGGATCACCAGAAATTCAAAGGCAACTAGATTTCGGCATCCGAGGCATCGAAGTCGGAATGTCGCGAAACTCACCGAGTGAAAGCGTTTCGCCGTTTGCGTAAGAAGTCTGATGTAGAACAAGTAGCAGAAGCATACATGATCAAGAGGGATCACCCGAAATTCAAAGGCAACTAGATTTCGGCATCCCAGGAATCGAAGTCGGAATGTCGCGAAACTCACCGAGTCAAAGCGTTTCGCCGTTTGTGGAAAAAGTCTAATGTAGAACAAGTAGCAGAAGCATACATGCTCAAAAGGGATCACCCGAAATTAAAACGCAACTGCATTTCGGCAACCGGGGCATCGAAGTCGGAATACCGAGAAACTCACCGAGTCAAAGCATTTCCCCGTTTGCGGAAGCAGTCTGATGTAAAACAAGTAGGAGAAGCATACATGCTCAATAGGGATGACCCGAAATTCAAAGGCAACTGGATTACGGCAACCGGGGCATCGAAATCGGAATGCCGGGAAACTCACCGAGTCAAAGTGTTTCGCCGTTTGCGGAAGAAGTCTGATGTAGAACAAGTAGCAGAAGCATACATGCTCAAGAGGGATCACCCGAAATTCAAAGGCAACTGGATTTCGGCAACCTGGGAATCGAAGTCGGGATGCCGCGAAACTCACCGAGTCAAAGAGTTTCGCCATTTGCGGAAGAAGTCTGATGTAGAACAAGTAGCAGAAGCATACATGCTCAAGTGGGATCACCAGAAATTAAAAGGCAACTGCATTTCGGCAACCAGGGCATCGAAGTCGGAATGCCAGAAAACTCACCGAGTCAAAGCGTTTTGCCGTTTGCGGAAGAAGTCTGATGTAGAACAAGTAGCAAAAGCATACTGCTCAAGAGGGATCACCTGAAATTCAAAGACAACTGGATTTCGGCATCCGAGGCATCGAAGTCGGAATGTCGCGAAACTCACTGAGTCAAAGCGTTTCGCCTTTTGTGGAAGAAGTCTGATGTAGAACAAGTAGCAGAAGCATACATGCTCAAGTGGGATCACCCGAAATTCAAAGGCAACTGGATTTCGGCAACATGGGAATCGAAGTCGGGATGCCGCAAAACTCACCGAGTCAAAGCGTTTCGCCATTTGCGGAAGAAGTCTGATGTAGATCAAGTAGCAGAAGCATACATGCTCAAGAGGGATGACCCGAAATTAAAAGGCAACTGCATTTCGGCAACCAGGGCATCGAAGTCGGAATGCCGGGAAACTCACCGAGTCAAAGCGATTCGCCATTTGCGGATGAAGTCTAATGTAGAACAAGTAGCAAAAGCATACTGCTCAAGAGGGATCACCTGAAATTCAAAGGCAACTGGATTTCGGCAACCGGGGCATCGAAGTCGGAATGCCGCGAAACACACACCTTGAAAGCGTTTCGCCTTTTGCGGAAGAAGTCTGATGTAGAACAAGTAGCAGAAGCATACATGCTCAAGTGGGATCACCCGAAATTCAAAGGCAACTGGATTTCGGCAACCTAGGAATCGAAGTCGGGATGCCGCGAAACTCACCGAGTCAAAGAGTTTCGCCATTTGCGGAAGAAGTCTGATGTAGAACAAGTAGCAGAAGCAAACATGCTCAAGAGGGATCACCCGAAATTCAAAGGCAACTGGATTTCGGCAACCGGGGCATCGAAGTCGGAATGTCACGAAACTCACCGAGTCAAAGCGTTTCGCCGTTTGCGGAAGAAGTCTGATGTACAACAAGTAGCAGAAGCATACATGCTCAAGAGGGATCACCCGAAATTCAAAGGCAACTGGATTTCGGCAACTGGGGCATCGAAGGTGGAATGCCGCGAAACTCACCGTGTCAAAGCGTTTCGCCGTTTTCGGAAGAAATGTGATGTAGAACAAGTGGCAGAAGCATACATGCTCAAGAGGGATCACCCGAAATTAAAAGGCAACTGCATTTCGGCAACCGGGACATCGAAGTCGGAATGCCGAGAAACTCACCGAGTCAAAGCGTTTCGCCGTTTGCGGAAGAAGTCTGATGTAGAACAAGTAGCAAAAGCATACATGCTCAAGAGGGATCATCCAAAATTGAATGGAAACTGTATTTCGACAACCATGGCATCAAAGTCGGAATGCCGTGAAACTCATCGAGTCAAAGCATTTCGCCGTTTGCGTAAGAAGTCTGATGTAGAACAAGTAGCCGAAGCATACATGCTCAAGAGGGATCACCCGAAATTCAAAGGCAACTGGATTTTGGCAATCGGGGCACCGAAGTCGGAATGTCGCGAAACTCACTAGGTCAAAGCGTTTCATTTTTGCGGAAGAAGTCTGATGAAGAACAAGTAGCCGAAGCATACATGCTCAAGAGGGATCACCCGAAATTCAAAGGCAACTGGATTTCGGCAACCGGGGCATCGAAGTCGGAATGCCGCGAAACTCACCGCGTCAAAGCGTTTCGCCGTTTGCGCAAGAAGTCTGATGTAGAACAAGTAGCAGAAGCATACATGATCAAGAGGGATCACCCGAAATTCAAAGGCAACTGCATTTCGGCAACCGGGGCATCGAAGTCGGAATGCCGTGAAACTCACTAACTCAAAGCGTTTCGATGTTTGCGGAAGAAGTCTGATGTAGAACAAGTAGCCGAAGCATACATGCTCAAGACGGATCACCCGAAATTCAAAGGCAACTGGATTTCGGCAACCGGGGCATCGAAATCGAAATGCCGTGAAACTCACCGAGTCAAAGCGTTTCGCCGTTTGCGGAAGAAGTATGATGTAGAACAAGTAGCAGAAGCATACATGCTCAAGAGGGATCACTTGAAATTCAAAGGCAACTGTATTTCGTCAACCAGGGCATCGAAGTCAGAATGTCGTGAAACTCACCAAGTCAAAGCGTTTCGCCATTTGCGTAAGAAATCCGATTTAGAACAAGTAGCAGAAGCATACATGCTCAAGAGGGATCACCTGAAATCCAAAGGCAACTGAATTTCGACAACCGGGGCATCGAAGTCGGAATGCCGTGAAACTCTCTGACTCAAAGCGTTTCGATGTTTGCGGAAGAAGTCTGATGTAGAACAAGTAGCCGAAGCATACATTTTTAAGAGGGATCACCCGAAATTCAAATGCAACTGGATTTCGGCAACCGGGACATCGAAATCGGAATGCCGTGAAACTCACCGAGTCAAAGCGTTTCGCCGTTTGCGGAAGAAGTCTGATGTAGAACAAGTAGCAGAAGCATACATGCTCAAGAGGGATCACTTGAAATTCAAAGGCAACAGTATTTCGTCAACCAGGGCATCGAAGTCAGAACGCCGCAAAACTCACCCAGTCAATGCATTTCGCGGTTTGCGGAAGAAGTCTGATGTAGAACAAGTACCCAAGCATACATGCTCAAGAGGGATCACCCGAAATTCAAAGGCAACTGCATTTCGGCAACAAGGGCATCGAAGTCGGAATGCCGCGAAACTCACCGGGTCAATGCGTTTCGCCGTTTGCGCAAGAAGTCTGATGTAGAACAAGTAGTAGAAGCATACATTTCAAGAGGGATCACCCGAAATTCAAAGGCAACTGGATTTCGGCAACCGGGGCATCGAAGGCGGAATGCCGCGAAACTCACCAAGTCAAAGCGTTTCGCCGTTTGGGGAAGTAGTCTCATGTAGAACAAGTAGCAGAAGCATACATGCTCAAGAGGGATCAACCAAAATTCAAAGGCAACTGCATTTTGACAACCAAGGCATCGAAGTCGGAATGCCGCGAAACTCACGAAGTCAAAGCGTTTCGCCGTTTGCGTAAGAATTCTGATGTAGATCAAGTAGCCGAAGCATACATGCTCAAGAAGGATCACCCGATATTCAATGGCAACTAGATTTCGACAACCAAGGCATCGAAGTCGGAATGCCGCGAAACTCACCGAGTCAAAGCCTTTCGCCGTTTGCGTAAGAAGTCTGATGTAGAACAAGTAGCCGAAGCATACATGCTCAAGAGGGATCACCCGAAATTCAATGGCAACTGGATTTCGGCAAACACGGCATCGAACTCGGAATGCCGTGAAACTCACTGAGGCAAAGCGTTTCGCCATTTGCGGAAGAAGTCTGATGTAGAACAAGTACCCAAGCATACATGCTCAAGAGGGATCACCCGAAATTCAAAGGCAACTGCATTTCGGCAACAAGGGCATCGAAGTCGGAATGCCACGAAACTCACCGAATCTAAGCGTTTCGCCGTTTGAGGAAGTAGTCTGATGTAGAACAAGTAGCAGAAGCATACATGCTCAAAAGAGATCAACCGAAATTCAAAGGCAACTGCAATTTGACAACCGGGGCATCGAAGGCGGAATGCCGCGAAACTCACCGAGTCTAAGCGTTTCGCCGTTTGAGAAAGTAGTCTGATGTAGAACAAGTAGCAGAAGCATACATGCTCAAGAGGGATCAACCGAAATTCAAAGGCAACTGCATTTTGACAACTGGGGCATCGAAGGCGGAATGCCGCGAAACTCACCGATTCTAAGCGTTTCGCCGTTTGCGGAAGTAGTCTGATGTAGAACAAGTAGCAGAAGCATACATGCTCAAGAGGGATCAACCGAAATTCAAAGGCAACTGCATATTGACAACCAAGGCATCGATGTCGGAATGCCGCGAAACTCACCGAGTCAAAGCGTTTCGCCGTTTGCGTAAGAAGTATGATGTAGATCAAGTAGCCGAAGCATACATGCTCAACAGGGATCACCCGAAATTCAATGGAAACTGTATTTCGACAACCATGGCATCAAAGTCGGAATACCGTGAAACTCACCGAGTCAAAGCATTTCGCCGTTTGCGTAAGAAGTCTGATGTAGAACAAGTAGCCGAAGCATACATGCTCAAGAGGGATCACCCGAAATTCAATGGCAACTGGATTTCGGCAACCGGGGCATCGAAGTCGGAATGCCGCGAAACTCACCGCGTCAAAGCGTTTCGCCGTTTGGGGAAGAAGTCTGATGTAGAACAAGTAGCAAAAGCATACATGATCAACAGGGATCACCCGAAATTCAAAGGCAACTGCATTTCGGCAACCGGGGCATCGAAGTCGGAATGCCGCGAAACTCACCGAGTCAAACCGTTTCGTTGTTTACGGAAGAAGTCTGATGTAGAACAAGTAGCCGAAACATACATGCTCAAGAGGGATCACCCGAAATTCAAAGGCAACTGGATTTCGGCAACCGGGGCATCGAAGTCGGAAAGCCGCGAAACTCACCGAAGTAAAGCGTTTCGCCGTTTGCGTAAGAAGTCCTATGTAGAACAAGTAGCAGAAGTGTACATGCTCAAGAGGGATCACCCGAAATTCAAAAGCAACTAGATTTTGGCAACCGGGGCATCGAAGTCGGAATGCCGCGAAACTCACCGGATCAAAGCGTTTCGGCGTTTGCGGAAGAAGTTTGATGTAGAAAAAGTAGCCGAAGCATACATGCTCAAGAGGGATCACCCGAAATTCAAAGGCAACTGGATTTCGGCACCCGGGGCATCGAAGTCGGAATGCCGAGAAACTCACCGAATAAAAGCGTTTCGTCGTTTGCGTAAGAAGTCCGATTTAGAACAAGTAGCAGAAGCATACATGCTCAAGAGGGATCACCCGAAATTCAATGGCATCTGGATTTCGACAACCGGGGCATCGAAGTCGGAATGCCGAGAAATTCACCGAGTCAAAGTGTTTCGCCGTTTGCGGAAGAAGTCTGATAGAGAGCAAGTAGGAGAAGCATACATGCTCAAGAGGGATCACCCGAAATTCAAAGGCAACTGGATTTCGGCAACCGGGGCATGGAAGTCAGAATTCCGTGAAACTCACCGCGTCAAAGCGTTTTGCCGTTTACGAAAGAAGTCTGATGTAGAACAAGTAGCAGAAGCATACATGCTCAAGAGGGATTACCCGAAATTCAAAGGCAACTGTATTTCGGCAACCGGGGCATCGAAGTCGGAATGCCGCGAAACTCACCGAGTCAAAGCGTTTCGTCCTTTGCGGAAGAAGTCTGATGTAGAACAAGTAGCAGAAGCAGACAAGCTTAGAGAGGGATCACCCGAAATTCAAAGGCAACTGCATTTCGGCAACCGGGGCATCGAAGTCAGAATGTCGTGAAACTCACCGAGTCAAAGCGTTTTGCCTTTTGCGGAAGAAGTCTGATGTAGAATAAGTAGCAGAAGCAGATATGCTTAGAGAGGGATCACCCGAAATTCAAAGGCAAATGCATTTCGGCAACCGGGGCATCGAAGTCCGAATGCCGCGAAACTCACCGAGTCAAAGCGTTTCGCCGTTTGCGGATGAAATCTAATCTAGAACAAGTAGCCGAAGCATACATGCTCAAGAGGGATCACCCGAAATTCAAAGGCAACTGCATTTCGGCAACAAGGGCATCGACGTCGGAATGCCGCGAAACTCACCGGGTCAAGTCGTTGCTCCGTTTGCGGAAGAAGTCTGATGTAGAACAAGTAGTAGAAGCATACATTTCAAGAGGGATCACCTGAAATTCAAAGGCAACTGGATTTCGGCAACCGGGCCATCGAAGTCGGAATGCCGCGAAACTCACCGACTCAAAGCGTTTCGCCGTTTGCGGAAGAAATCTGATGTATAACAAGTAGCAGAAGCATACATGCTCAAGAGGGATCACCCGAAATTCAAAGGCAACTGGATTTCGCCAACCGGGGCATCGAAGTCGGAAAGCCGCGAAACTCACCGAGTCAAAGCGTTTCGCCGTTTGCGTAAGAAGTCCGATGTAGAACAAGTAGCAAAAGCATAAATGCTCAAGAGGGATCACCCGAAATTTAATGGCAACTAGGTTTTGGCAATCGGGGCATCGAAGTCGGAATGCCGTGAAACTCACGGAGTCAAAGCGTTTCGCCGTTTGCGGAAGAAGTCTGATGTAGAACAAGTAGCAGAAGCAAACATGCTTAGAGAGGGATCACCCGAAATTCAAAGGGAACTGCATTTCGGCAACAGGGGCATCGAAGTCAGAATGCCGCGAAACTCACCTAGTCAAAGCGTTTCGCCGTTTGCGGATGAAGTCTAATGTAGAACAAGTAGCCGAAGCATACATGCTCAAGAGGGATCACCCGAAATTCAAAGGCAACTGGATTTCGGCAACCGGGGCATAGAAGTCGGAATATCAAGAAACTCACCGAGTCAAAGCGTTTCGCCATTTGCGGAAGAAGTCTGATGTAGAACAAGTAGCAGAAGCATACATGCTCAAGAGGGATCACCTGAAATTCAAAGGCAACTGCATTTCGGCAACCGGGGCATAGAAATCGGAATATCGCGAAACTAACCAAATCAAAGCGTTTTGCCGTTTGCGGAAGAAGTCTGATGTAGAACAAGTAGCAGAAGCATACATGCTCAAGAGGGATCACCTGAAATTCAAAGGCAACTGCATTTCCGCAACAAGGGCATCGACGTCGGAATGCCGCGAAACTCACCGGGTCAATGCGTTGCGCCGTTTGCGGAAGAAGTCTGATGTAGAACAAGTAGCAGAAGCAGACATGCTTAGAGAGGGATCACCCGAAATTCAAAGGCAACTGCATGTCGGCAACCGGGGCATCGAAGTCAGAATGCCGCGAAACTCACCGAGTCAAAGCGTTTCGACGTTTGCGGATGAAATCTCATGTAGAACAAGTAGCCGAAGCATACATGCTCAAGAGGGATCACCCGAAATTTAAAGGCAACTGCATTTCGGCAACAAGGGCATCGACGTCGGAATGCCGCGAAACTCACCGGGTCAAGTCGTTGCGCCATTTGCGGAAGAAGTCTGATGTAGAACAAGTAGTATAATCATACATTTCAAGAGGGATCACCCGAAATTCAAAGGCAACTGGATTTCGGCAACCGGGGCATCGAAGTCGGAGTGCCGCAAAACTCACCGAGTCAAAGCGTTTCGCCGTTTGCGGAAGAAATCTGATGTAGAACAAGTAGCAGAAGCATACATGCTCAAGAGGGATCACCCGAAATTCAAAGGCAACTGGATTTCGGCAACCGGGGCATCGAAGTCGGAAAGCCGCGAAACTCACCGAGTCAAAGCGTTTCGCCGTTTGCGTAAGAAGTCCGATGTAGAACAAGTAGCAGAAGCATACATGCTCAAGAGGGATCACCCGAAATTTAAAGGCAACTAGATTTTGGCAATCGGGGCATCGAAGTCGGAATGCCGTGAAACTCACCGAGTCAAACGTTTCGCCGTTTGCGGAAGAAGTCTGATGTAGAACAAGTAGCCGAAGCAGACATGCTCAGAGAGGGATCACACGAAAATCAAAGGCAACTGCATTTCGACACCCGGGGCATGGAAGTCCGAATTCCGCGAAACTCACCGAGTCAAAGCGTTTCGCCGATTGCGGAAGAAGTCTCATGTAGAACAAGTAGCCGAAGCATACATGCTCAAGAGGTATCACCCAAAATTCAAAGGCAACTGGATTTCGGCAACCGGAGCATCGAAGTCAGAATATCGCGAAACTCACCGAGTCAAAGTGTTTCGCCGTTTGCGGAAGAAGTCTGATGTAGAACAAGTAGCAGAAGCATACATGCTCAAGAGGGATCACCTGAAATTCAAAGGCAACTGCATTTCCGCAACAAGGGCATCGACGTCGGAATGCCGCGAAACTCACCGGGTCAATGCGTTGCGCCGTTTGCGGAAGAAGTCTGATGTAGAACAAGTAGTAGACGCATACATTTCAAGAGGGATCACCCGAAATTCAAAGGCAACTAGATTTCGGCAACCGGGGCATCGAAGTCGGAATGCCGGGAAACTCACCGAGTCAAAGCGTTTCGTCGTTTGCGGAAGAAGTCTGATGTAGAACAAGTAGCCGAAGCAGACATGCTCAGAGAGGGATCACCCGAAAATCAAAGGCAACTGCATTTCGACACCCGGGGCATGGAAGTCCGAATTCCGCGAAACTCACCGAGTCAAAGCGTTTCGCCGATTGCGGAAGAAGTCTCATGTAGAACAAGTAGCCGAAGCATACATGCTCAAGAGGTATCACCCAAAATTCAAAGGCAACTGGATTTCGGCAACCGGAGCATCGAAGTCAGAATATCGCGAAACTCACCGAGTCAAAGCGTTTCGCCGTTTGCGTAAGAAGTCCGATGTAGAACAAGTAGTAGAAGCATACATGCTCAAGAGGGATCACACGAAATTTAAAGGCAACTAGATTTTGGCAATCGGGGCATCGAAGTCGGAATGCCGTGAAACTCACCGAGTCAAAGCGTTTCGCCGTTTGCGGACGAAGTCTGATGTAGAACAAGTAGTAGAAGTAGACATGCTTAGAGAGGGATCACACGAAATTCAAAGGCAACTGCATTTCAGCAACCGGGGCATCGAAGTCAGAATGCCGCGAAACTCACCTAGTCAAAGCGTTTCGCCGTTTGCGGATGAAGTCTAATGTAGAACAAGTAGCCGAAGCATACATGCTCAAGAGGGATCACCCGAAATTCAAAGGCAACTGGATTTCGGCAACCGGGGCATAGAAGTCGGAATATCAAGAAACTCACCGAGTCAAAGCGTTTCGCCGTTTGCGGAAGAAGTCTGATGTAGAACAAGTAGCAGAAGCATACATGCTCAAGAGGGATCACCTGAAATTCAAAGGCAACTGCATTTCGGCAACCGGGGCATAGAAGTTGGAATATAGCGAAACTAACCGAGTCAAAGCATTTCGCCGTTCGCGGGAGAAGTCTGATGTAGAACAAGTAGTAGAAGCGTACATGCTCAAGAGGGAGCACCTGAAATTCAAAGGCAACTGCATTTCGGCAACAAGGGCATCGACGTCGGAATGCCGCGAAACTCACCGTGTCAAAGCGTTGCGCCGTTTGCGGAAGAAGTCTGATGTATAACAAGTAGTAGAAGCATACATTTCAAGAGGGATCACCCGAAATTCAAAGGCAACTAGATTTCGGCAACCGGGGCATCGAAGTCGGAATGCCGGGAAACTCACCGAGTCAAAGCGTTTCGTCGTTTGCGGAAGAAGTCTGATGTACAACAAGTAGCCGAAGCAGACATGCTCAGAGAGGGATCACCTGAAAATCAAAGGCAACTGCATTTCGACACTCGGGGCATGGAAGTCCGAATTCCGCGAAACTCACCGAGTCAAAGCGTTTCGCCGATTGCGGAAGAAGTCTCATGTAGAACAAGTAGCCGAAGCATACATGCTCAAGAAGGATCACCCAAAATTCAAAGGCAACTGGATTTCGGCAACCGGAGCATCGAAGTCGGAATATCGCGAAACTCACCGAGTCAAAGCGTTTCGCCGTTTGCGTAAGAAGTCCGATGTAGAACAAGTAGTAGAAGCATGCATGCTCAAGAGGGATCACACGAAATTTAAAGGCAACTAGATTTTGGCAATCGAGGCATCGAAGTCGGAATGCCGTGAAACTCACCGAGTCAAAGCGTTTCGCCGTTTGCGGAAGAAGTCTGATGTAGAACAAGTAGCAGAAGCAGACATGCTTAGAGAGGGATCACCCGAAATTCAAAGGGAACTGCATTTCGGCAACCGGGGTATCGAAGTCAGAATGCCGCGAAACTCACCTAGTCAAAGCGTTTCGCCGTTTGCGGATGAAGTCTAATGTAGAACAAGTAGCCGAAGCATACATGCTCAAGAGGGATCACCCGAAATTCAAAGGCAACTAGATTTCGACAACCGGGGCATAGAAGTCGGAATATCAAGAAACTCACCGAGTCAAAGCGTTTCGCCGTTTGCGGAAGAAGTCTGATGTAGAACAAGTAGCAGAAGCATACATGCTCAAGAGGGATCACCTGAAATTCAAAGGCAACTGCATTTTGGCAACCGGGGCATAGAAGTCGGAATATCGCGAAACTAACCTAGTCAAAGCGTTTCGCCGTTTGCGGAAGAAGTCTGATGTAGATCAAGTAGCAGAAGCATACATGCTCAAGAGGGATCACCTGAAATTCAAAGGCAACTGCATTTCCGCAACAAGGGCATCGACGTCGGAATGCCGCGAAACTCACCGGGTCAATGCGTTGCGCCGTTTGCGGAAGAAGTCTCATGTAGAACAAGTAGCCGAAGCATACATTTCAAGAGGGATCACCCAAAATTCAAAGGCAACTAGATTTCGGTAACCGGGGCATCGAAGTCGGAATGCCGGGAAACTCACCGAGTCAAAGCGTTTCGTCATTTGCGGAAGAAGTCTGATGTAGAACAAGTAGCCGAAGCAGACATGCTCAGAGAGGGATCACCCGAAAATCAAAGGCAACTGCATTTCGACACCCGGGGCATGGAAGTCCGAATTCCGCGAAACTCACCGAGTCAAAGCGTTTCGCCGATTGCGGAAGAAGTCTCATGTAGAACAAGTAGCCGAAGCATACATGCTTAAGAGGGATCACCCAAAATTCAAAGGCAACTGGATTTCGGCAACCAGAGCATCGAAGTCGGAATATCGCGAAACTCACCGAGTCAAAGCGTTTCGCCGTTTGCGTAAATAGTCCGATGTAGAACAAGTAGCAGAAGCATACATGCTCAAGAGGGATCACATGAAATTTAAAGGCAACTAGATTTTGGCAATCGGGGCATCGAAGTCGGAATGCCGTGAAACTCACCTAGTCAAAGCGTTTCGCCGTTTGCGGATGAAGTCTAATGTAGAACAAGTAGCCGAAGCATACATGCTCAAGAGGGATCACCCGAAATTCAAAGGCAACTGGATTTCGGCAACCGGGGTATAGAAGTCGGAATATCAAGAAACTCACTGAGTCAAAGCGTTGCGCCGTTTGCGGAAGAAGTCTCATGTAGAACAAGTAGCTGAAGCATACTTGCTCAAGAGGGATCACCCAAAATTCAAAGGCAACTGGATTTCGGCAACCGGAGCATCGAAGTCGTAATATCGCGAAACTCACCGAGTCAAAGCGTTTCGCCGTTTGCGGAAGAAGTTTGATGTAGAACAAGTAGCAGAAGCATACATGCTCCATAGGGATCACCCGAAATTATAAGGCAACTGCATTTCGGCAACCGAAGCATCGAAGTCGGAATGACGCGAAACTCACCGAATCACAGCGTTTCGCCTTTTGCGTAAGAAGTCCGATGTAGAAAAAGTAGCAGAAGCATACATGCTCAAGTGGGATCACCCGAAATTCAAAGGCAACTGGATTTCGGCAACCTGGGAATCGAAGTCGGGATGCCGCGAAACTCACCGAATCAAAGACTTTCGCCATTTGCGGAAGAAGTCTGATGTAGAACAAGTAGCAGAAGCATACATGCTCAAAAAGGAAGACCCGAAATTCAAAGGCAACTGCATTTCAGCAATCGAGGCATGGAAGGCGGAATGTCGCGAAACTCACCGAGTGAAAGCGTTTCGCCTTTTGCGGAAGAAGTCTGATGTAGAACAAGTAGCAGAAGCTTGCATGATCAAGAGGGATCACCAGAAATTCAAAGGCAACTAGATTTCGGCATCCGAGGCATCGAAGTCGGAATGTCGCGAAACTCACCGAGTGAAAGCGTTTCGCCTTTTGCGTAAGAAGTCTGATGTAGAACAAGTAGCAGAAGCATACATGATCAAGAGGGATCACCCGAAATTCAAAGGCAACTAGATTTCGGCATCCCAGGCATCGAAGTCGGAATGTCGCGAAACTCACCGAGTCAAAGCGTTTCGCCGTTTGTGGAAAAAGTCTAATGTAGAACAAGTAGCAGAAGCATACATGCTCAAAAGGGATCACCCGAAATTAAAACGCAACTGCATTTCGGCAACCGGGGCATCGAAGTCGGAATACCGAGAAACTCACAGAGTCAAAGCGTTTCCCCGTTTGCGGAAGCAGTCTGATGTAAAACAAGTAGCAGAAGCATACATGCTCAATAGGGATGACCCGAAATTCAAAGGCAACTGGATTACGGCAACCGGGGCATCGAATTCGGAATGCCGGGAAACTCACCGAGTCAAAGTGTTTCGCCGTTTGCGGAAGAAGTCTGATGTAGAACAAGTAGCAGAAGCATACATGCTCAACTGGGATCACCCGAAATTCAAAGGCAACTGCATTTCGGCAACCGGAGCATCGAAGTCAAAATGCCGCGAAACTCATCGAGTCAAAGCATTTCGACGTTTGCGGAAGAAGTCTGATGTAGAACAAGTAGCAGAAGCATACATGCTCAAGAGGGATCACCCGAAATTCAAAGGCAACTGGATTTTGGCAACCTGGGAATCGAAGTCGGGATGCCGCGAAACTCACCGAGTCAAAGAGTTTCGCCATTTGCGGAAGAAGTCTGATGTAGAACAAGTAGCAGAAGCATACATGCTCAAGTGGGATCACCAGAAATTAAAAGGCAACTGCATTTCGGCAACCAGGGCATCGAAGTCGGAATGCCAGGAAACTCACCGAGTCAAAGCGTTTTGCCGTTTGCGGAAGAAGTTTGATGTAGAACAAGTAGCAAAAGCATACTGCTCAAGAGGGATCACCTGAAATTCAAAGACAACTGGATTTCGGCATCCGAGGCATCGAAGTCGGAATGTCGCGAAACTCACTGAGTCAAAGCGTTTCGCCTTTTGTGGAAGAAGTCTGATGTAGAACAAGTAGCAGAAGCATACATGCTCAAGTGGGATCACCCGAAATTCAAAGGCAACTGGATTTCGGCAACATGGGAATCGAAGTCGGGATGTCGCGAAACTCACCGAGTCAAAGCGTTTCGCCATTTGCGGAAGAAGTCTGATGTAGATCAAGTAGCAGAAGCATACATGCTCAAGAGGGATGACCCGAAATTAAAAGGCAACTGCATTTCGGCAACCAGGGCATCGAAGTCGGAATGCCGGGAAACTCACCGAGTCAAAGCGATTCGCCATTTGCGGATGAAGTCTAATGTAGAACAAGTAGCAAAAGCATACTGCTCAAGAGGGATCACCTGAAATTCAAAGGCAACTGGATTTCGGCAACCGGGGCATCGAAGTCGGAATGCCGCGAAACACACACCTTGAAAGCGTTTCGCCTTTTGCGGAAGAAGTCTGATGTAGAACAAGTAGCAGAAGCATACATGCTCAAGTGGGATCACCCGAAATTCAAAGGCAACTGGATTTCGGCAACCTAGGAATCGAAGTCGGGATGCCGCGAAACTCACCGAGTCAAAGAGTTTCGCCATTTGCGGAAGAAGTCTGATGTAGAACAAGTAGCAGAAGCAAACATGCTCAAGTGGGATCACCCGAAATTCAAAATTCAAAGGCAACTGGATTTCGGCAACCGGGGCATCGAAGTCGGAATGTCGCGAAACTCACCGAGTCAAAGCGTTTCGCCGTTTGCAGAAGAAGTCTGATGTAGAACAAGTAGCAGAAGCATACATGCTCAAGAGGGATCACCCGAAATTCAAAGGCAACTGGATTTCGGCAACTGGGGCATCGAAGGTGGAATGCCGCGAAACTCACCGTGTCAAAGCGTTTCGCCGTTTTCGGAAGAAATGTGATGTAGAACAAGTAGCAGAAGCATACATGCTCAAGAGGGATCACCCGAAATTAAAAGGCAACTGCATTTCGGCAACCGGGACATCGAAGTCGGAATGCCGAGAAACTCACCGAGTCAAAGCGTTTCGCCGTTTGCGGAAGAAGTCTGATGTAGAACAAGTAGAAAAAGCATACATGCTCAAGAGGGATCATCCGAAATTCAAAGGCAACTGGATTTCGGCAACCGGGGCATCGAAGTCGGAATGCCGCGAAACTCACCGAGTCAAAGTGTTTCGCCGTGTACGGAAGAAGTCTAATGTAGAACAAGTAGCCGAAGCATACATGCTCAAGAGGGATCACCCGAAATTCAAAGGCAATTGGATTTTTGATTAAAAATAACATGAGATCAATTATTGCTTTCAAGATCAATAAAAAAATAGATTATTTTATCTTCTACAAAATCAATATTTTAAAAGCAATTATATGTGATGTGAAATAAAAAAAATATAAATGGTTTAACAAACCAAATATTTTTTTTATTAAAGAAAAATAAAAATTATTACAATACAAAAAATATATGGAAAATAACATTTAAAGTTTTTTTTAAGAGTATGGTTGTTTTTTCATTTTAAAAATACTTTCAAAACAATTTGAAGGATTTTTTTAAATTTTTTTAATGATTTTATATGTTTTGATATATTAATATTTAAAATAAATTTAAAAAATAAAAATTATTTTAATATGAAAGTATAATTGAACAAATTCTACACATAAAGCAATAGCTAAAAGTCTACAACGACAATAGTTAGCTAACAGTCTAATCGGTCGACGCCAAAGTTAAAAGACACGGCCATGTCAGACAAGCTCAGACGGTGATTGAGTGACATTTCCTCTCGTAGTTTGCGTCGGATAGAAGTTCTTTGATTAATTTTAATTACCATCACAACTTCAATTTCACCTTTTTTTTTTTTTTTTTTGTTATGACAGCAAAAGTTATTAAAGCATTGTTTATGCAACTCATTTATAAAAAAGCGAATTAATTTAATGGAATCATGGTGATAAACTTAGTACCAAGAAAAAAAAAAAAAAAAAACCAGCCTCGCCTTGTTAAAATCAAAGATTTAAGACTTAATATAATTGAAATATACACAAATTAATCTAAACATCTACTTTAATAAAAAAAATAAAGATTAATGACTCAATATTCATCAAGACTATGAGAACACATTTTAATATAAGGGTACTTTTATATTTAGTTTTTTTATATTGAGATAGATTAAGAAGATATTTGAAAGTATAATAATAATTATGATTTAAAATGTTTTGTGTTTAGAAATGTATTAAATTAATTTTTTTAAAATTACTTTTGACATTAACATATTAAAATAATTTCAAACTATAAAAAAATTAATTTCAAACAATTTTCTTTTAAAAAAACATAATTTCAACTATCTTTCCAAATATTATCTATATCTGGACAGATAACAAGCATGATATTTTTAAAAGAAATCGTGATCAGTAAGAGAATGAAGAGTTAAATCACATGGATGTTAAAAAAAAAAAAATGATTTCAAATTACGTACGGAGAAATATATATCCTCAATGATAAATGAAAATTAACGAGTGTGGGCAGAGGAAGAAAGAACAGTTAATGCAAAGTGGCAGACAAAATACAAATGTGGAAGGCTGAGAGATCTGGAATCAATTGGTTTCGTCGTCATGCGTACACCAAATTCACGTGCTCATACAGGGGATAATAAGTGGCTGTCCTTTTTGGAATTTGAATGGTTCTGGTTAAATTTTAATTGGAATTGTAGTTGTGATTTTGTTTTTAAAATGTTTTTTTATTTAAAAATGTATTAAAATAATATTTTTTTTAAAAAAATTATTTTTAATATCTACAAATCAAAATAATTTAAAAATATATAAAAATATTAATTTAAAATAAAAAAATAAAATAAATTCTAATTCTTTTAAAAACACTTTTTAAATTTAAGAAACATGGCATTAATCTGGTCGGTGGATTTTAATTTTCTTTTCAAGCACCACAGCGATTCAGAGGTGAGCAGAGTTATTTGGAAGATTTTAAAGATTGATTTAAAATTAATTGAATCAAATTATTTTTAAAAAATCATCTTGATTTTGATTTTAAATCTTAAAAATAAAAAAGTTAACAAAAATAATTCTAGAAATTAAATTAAAAAATCAAAAACCAAAAACTAAACTAAAAGATTCATTTTTTATCTCAAAAAATAAAAAAATTTGTGAAGTGTCTAAATCTTTTTATTTTCAACCCATTTAATTTTAATAAAAAAAACAAATTAAATCGTCTATTTTTATCTTTTTAAAAATGTTTTCAATTAAAATAATAATTATTTTTTATTTTTTATTTTTAATATTAATATATTAAAATTATAAAAAAATTATTTTAATATATTTCCATACAAAAAAATATTTTAAAAACAAGTTGCAACACCAAAATAATTACTTAGACTATCTCATATATCGTGTCTGAAGTTGAGATGAAGATTCGTGGCCTTTTATTCTACATCTAACAAACTCTAAAGATTATACGCTTTCCAATTTTAAAATTTCACCTTTAGAAAAAAAAAACATTAAAAAAAGAAAGAGAAAATTTTTCCTTTTCTTCTATGCCATGATAGCGTCCTTGTTTGTCCTCCACATTGTTTTTTTTTTTTTTTTTTTAACGACAAAAAATTGATATAGGAGAATGCACAGCGCTCCATTTGAGAAGCAATATGAGTATTTCATATATATATATATATATATATATATATATATATATATGTTCAGAAAAACTCTGCATATTAAATTGGAATTAAAATTTAAAATACATCTGCGAATTTAGCTATATATATATAATTTTTTTTCCAAGCAAATCCACAAATCCTTCCCCCATTTTTTCGGAAAACCTGCAAAACATTCAAAATAAACACTTGAACAAACTCATTAGCCTTTAATCTAAACATCAAAACCTGAAGACTCAACTCCAATCATCTGAAGCTTCAATCTATTCGTCCTCCTCCTCCACCGCTGCCGCCACTTACCAAATCATAAGCTTCCATCTTTCTAGAACCATCTTCCATCAATTCAGGTATTATCGGTCCCAGATCTTCAAGAATCCCAGTATTACCCTCCTCAACATCAAAATTCGCCTTCGTACTCTATCCGCTGCCGCTCCTGGAATCCCAATCCTCCCTGAATCCAACTCCTACACGGTTAAAACCCCCAATAAATCCCTGGCCTCAACGCCTCTATCCAAAACGCCTAATCTCCAGGATCACACCAAGAAAACCTGGACCTCGCCCCCCAAGTCTTCACAGCGCAAGGAAACACTTACGCGAATGAAAAGAAGAATTTAACACGGAACCTTCTATTAGATTATTGAATGTTTTTGTACATTATAAAAGTTACGATCAAGAGGGTTCTGTGCTGAACTGCAAGGCTAAACATCGGGTTTTGCCTAATGAAATTAATTTTAGTATTTTGATCAAGGCCCTTTGTTAGGAAAAATAAATAAATCCAAAGGTGATGTTTTACATAATTATTTTTAATTAAAAATGTATTAAAATTATTTTTTTAGCATTTCTATAATTTCTTAACATCAATTAATCAAAATATTTAAAATAATATTTATTTAATAACTTGGATTGATTTTTTTCGCGGGGGTACGGTTTGGTTAATGCTGGGAAGATTTTTAGTTTATTGCAACAGTCAAAAGAACGTTTATGGCTTTCATTTTCTTTTTCCTATTTCCCCCCTTCCTCTGAGATACCCTTTAAGCCTTGTGCAGGATGTGATTAAAATTTTGACACTTCCACAAATTTTTAATTCAAGTCAACACTCCTTTCGCGCGCGATGATCAAATTCCACTGCTTTCCGATATTTATAATCATAAGCTAACAACTGGTTGGAACAATTATGTCATCACCTCTTGACCTACAGATACCTTGGATGCAATTGGCGCGGCAGCTATTTACAGTGATGTACAGCATCTGCTCCACAGCTCTTAATGGATAATTCTCCTTTTATCGTCATGGATGCTGGTGGATGCTTTCCTGCACCAAATCAGCGGAGCAGTACCCTTAAAACTGGAATGTCTTTGCCATCACGCTCAGGGTTGGAAGCAGTTGAGAGTACCTAGTGATTCTCATCATTACTCTTTTACATATCTTATCTTCAAGGCAACACAAAGCAGTGAAATCTGCAGTACAGAGAGCCCCGGAGATACAGAGTTTGTTCAATTCTATAAATATCTTTGTTCAGAGGGCATTGCCATCTCATGATCGGCTAGGGAAGAATGCTAAAACCCAAAGGTCATGGGGGATTCTGGACCAACTTTGGATGAGTGGCAGCATATATAGAAGAATTCATATCGGGTTTCAAGTGAGAAAGAAGATGTTGCAAATCTGGACGTAGACTTTCTGCCGCCCTCCCACAAAGGGCAAGAACCTCTGCTTTAGGCTTGCTGTTAGCCTGGACAGGACCTCCCTGCCCTTCATAATGGACAACGTGATGGCTGACGTACACGAGTTTTGTCAATGTAAGTTCTTCGAATATATGGAATTTCAAATCATATAAATGGAAGTTCCAAATAGCGAATACTCACAGAAAGTCAACGAGATCTGCAATTTCTGATGCTTCAACTGCAGTTGATGTCTGTGAATTCCTCCCAAAAACATCGACCATTGTATTTAAAAGCAATGAGAGGGTCTGAAATGATGGTCATGGAAAATCAAACATAAATTCAAACCAATCAGAAAATATTCAGAAGTCAATGTTCTCATTGTGAAACTCTGGTTTCTAAAAAATGTTAATTGACTTCCCAGGACAGCGAAAATAGTTTCAAAAGGCAATATTCTCACGTTCAAAAGGCAATATTCTCACGTTCATATTCACATAGTTCTTGCTTCTTTTTTTCCTGTTCCTCTTCATAAGTGCAAAAGAGAATATATTCGGTATATCCATGTATGAGATAAATGAAACAAACAAAAGTTTCTCTGACTTCAAACACCAAATAGAAAATAAAAAGGAAAATTGCAAGATTCCTAAAGTGATAATGTCACTAGAAGCTGAAATTATTCCCTTATAACTATAAATGGGTTTTCTTTCCCTTGGGCACATTGAGTTTGACAGATTCAGGTGACAATCATTGCATTTTTTATCATCCCCCTTCGTGATATAATGAAATCTCATCTTTATCTCTAGATGCAAGAACTAAGACAACATCACATAGATTCCATTGCTTTTGCGCATGAACATTACCCTTCTAAATTGGAGCTTCACTATCATACCTATCTCTACTAAAAGAACTGCTTGCTTTGTAGAGCTTAACTGTTTATATAAACAGTGAAGGTTTTTTTTAAAAAAAAAAAATCAATTTAGCCTCTTTTTTTTCTTTCAATTTCATCTTCAAACTTTATTTTTATAATCGTCTGGGTTATTTTTAGACTAACCAAGTTAACTGGATCATGTCAAGGAAACCGCTACATGGTTTAATTTTAAACCCAATTTAGATATGGAGATGGGTCAAGAGTTTTTGTCCCTGTCCATTTCATCTTTTATTTTTTTTTCAATTTTATACTTAAAACTTCTTTTTACCGGTCAACCAAGTTGCCTTTAAATCGGCCAAGTCGATTGGATCATGTTAGGTCAACTCCCACACTAATTAATTTAAACCTAGACTATGCAAGGAATTAGGTCGAAAGGTTTTTCTCTTGTCAATTGCATCTCTTTTTTCCCCTCATTTTCATCATAGGACTTTTTTTAATGGTTAGCCATGTTGCCTTTAGACCAGCTAAGTCAATTGAAACTCACACTGTTTAATTTAAACTCGAACCAGGCAAGGAGTCGGGTTGAGAGGTTTCGAGATTGACTCGCTGAGTCGGGTTCAATAACAATGCCAAATTGTTCTCTTTAGCTAGGACATTTTTTGTTATGTCCAAATTTTTTTTATTCGACCCACAACATAGCACAAACCTATAAACTAGTTGCTCTCTATTTTTTTATGCGCTAAGAATTTTATACATGTTTACCTTCGGCAGTCATGAATATCAACAGTGTCTTGTCTTTACAAAACAATTAACAGCAACAACCACTCTCATCTAGACCAGATCAGATAAAGTATATTAGTATGAAAGTAAATGACACACCAAATACACTAGAGCCTGTTAATAAATTAGTGTTTGGTGTTTTCAGAAAACCTAGAGCAGTACGTGATGGTTGTTACAAATAGAAAGTCATCTTCCTAACAAATGTTTTCCCCTCATTTCTCCATAGTTCATCCTCTGTTGACAACCACTAATCAGCATCTTCTACCCACTTCCATCTGATTCAGGTTTACATAATCACCTTCTAATTTCTATCTAAAAACTTAAGACATGATTTGCAAAATTAAGAGGATAAAAAGGACTGGTCAAGGCTCATCAGTCCAATCCCTCAGCTACCATCAAGCTACCCTCAGCTACCCTCTATTCTTTTCTTTCTTTCTTCTTTTCTGTTGAATTTATCTTGTCACTTCACAGGGCAAGTTAATCAACAAATTCAAGATACACCTCATATTATTCTATATCTATGCAGTTATCGAAATATAGTTCACACTATCAACTTGTCAGCTCAACAGAAGTCGATGGAGTAGCTATGTTTAAAACTAAAAAAAAAATCTCCTTGGAAATCCAAGCCTCAATAAATTAGTTATTCATACGAGAAGTGTAGATTTCTTGGTTTGGGGTTTAATGTTCCAAGTCATAGGTGATTTTTGTAAGCAGGGCAGAATTATAAGTTCTGCATCATTCCATGAAAGATATTTGAAATTTGATTCAGCAGAAGGTCCTGGCCTTACTAAGGAACTTGGTGTTTTCATCTTAATGGTTTATATTCCTATTTATTGCTTACCTAGTCATGTTAGGACACGTTATGCATATATCTTATTATTCCTTCTTCTTTTGATAAAGAAATCATATCAATAGACTGAAAAGAACTACAGAATCATGTTGTTTACCTTGCAGCTGAAGTATGCAATAAAAATGTGTTTTAAGGTTATTTTGATGTCTAGGAACCAAGAGGTCTTCTTCTACTCATGTTCTTCTATTATTGCCTAACTATCATCCCTTCTTGCTTGAAGTTCGCTGCTACAATCCCCGTGTTACTGTTAACAGTCTAATTTCCATCCTATTTCATCTACAAAAATCCTATACAACCCTAATTCAACAAAAACGAACCCTAGCTCACACAAATCTTTTGTGGACATTAATCCTAAGTTGTCATAATGCATTATGACTTTACTGATAAGATATGGCACCGAAAAAGTTAAGCTCCAGCAATTTTCAGCTTATTGCCTAGTGCCTAGTTACAAATTTTGTGGAATTAACAACTCAAGAAACGCATGGTACAACCATTCAAGCATGACTGGACAAGTTCATCACATACTAAACCAGACAATATGAATTGTCTGGGGCATGCCATAATTGCAATCATGCCTTGCAAACATTTAAGAGATAAAAACTAACAAGTAGCCTTTTATACCTTATTGAAGAGCGTGTGAGAGTTAGCAAGTCTTGGGAGCAATGGACCCATTATACGGAATGCTATCCTCAACATTGCAACTGATGTTATTGGCCTGAGATGTTTAATGATAGCATGTGTTCCTTCTAGCCATTCCTGTGGGAGGTTGCTAAAGAAAGAATGCAGCAGGGCAATTATGTTACCTGGCAATACAATATTTATAACACAGAATCAGAGCACAAGACACAAGTACTTGATGTATAAAACATAAAATAGGCAATGATGACAGATTTAGATGAAAGAATGCATGCCTTCCAGTTCCAACCATCTAAGAAATACAGGTGTCATTTTTGAAATAAGAAATAATTTTGAAGTCACATGATACGACTGGCATATATCTGGGATACTCGCATATATCTGGGATACTCGCATTTAATGATAATAATCATAATACCTGATTGGGAATTACATGCTGGCATAAGACGAGCTCATAACAGGGAAATGACTGCTAAAGATATGAAAACATTTGCTAAGAAAGCTAAGATTTAAAGTGGCAAGTACAAGAAGAAAACTTTGAAGTTTGGACCTTAATAACAACAACGAAATACAGATTGCATTCCTCTAGCCTGTGTTTCCTTGCCAACCCACCACAAGCATAATGTCAACAACATTCAAGGGTCCTACAAACAACAACAACAACAACAATAAAGCCTTAACCCCAAACTAATTGGGATAGCTATATGGTTCTTTCAGTACCCTTCAGCTTAATCATAAATCAAATCTGCCTCCGCATCAAGAGTTTAGATCTCTCAGCATCACTTCCATCCCATTATCTTAAATCTTCCTCTTCCTCTTCCTCTTTTCCTTCCTTTTACAGTCCCTACTAATTCCTCTGATTTGGGACCTTTGGCATCCTACATTGGGCATGACCAAACCATCTTAGTCAACCCTTCTCATTTTATCTCCAATATGTGGCTGCATGTTCATTTCCAATCTTGTCCATTCTTGTCTCACCACTCTCAAATCTCTACCACGCTCATCTAAGGGTACTCTGTTGCTTTTATTTCCAACATTCATTTCCATACAGCATGGTTAGCTTCACCACCATTCTATAGAACTTTAGCTTTCACTTTATAAGGGGTATTACGCTGGCATAACACACCCTTAAGACGACTCCACTCCAACCTCCTTGCTTTTATTCCATGAGTTACATCCTCATTGACTTCTCTGAATGGTGGATACAACCCAAACACCTAAACTGATCGTATTTCAATTACATCCAATCTAACATCTCCTTCATTCCTTTTACAAGAGCAAAACTTGTAGTGCATATACTTCATCCTACTTCTAATTCACTAAGAACCTTGACTTTCAAGAGTATTCCTCCATAACTCCATCTTTTGGATGACTCCTACACTATCAATTCACAACATTGTCGACAAAGCACACACCATGGTACATCAGCTTGTATGTGACTGATTAGCTCATCCATGATGAGGGTAAGTATGTACAAACCCTCCTCCTCTTTTGTATCCACTCTCATACTTTCCTCACTTGCTTTGCCCCTTCCTTCTCTCCTCCTTATTTCCTCTGTTTCTATAATCATGTCCTACATCACAAGGACCCTTGAGGGTAAGGTTTACAACCTTGGATTCATTTGGGACCTCTACTACCACTCTCTTAACACGCCCTGTCATCTCCCCCCACATGGTAGCAGTATTGGCTTCTATGCTCACTAAATGGATCAAAGCATAAACTATACTATCACCAAACTCAAGATGCAATTACGGTATTGTCTCCAAGTCGTTATGTAAATGTATCTCATTGTGTGTTGTTGATATAACATGACTTAGTCTGCAGAATTAACAAGATGGCTTGCTTTAGAGTCATCAGCAAAAGTCAGCCATGGTCATCAATCCTTTCTAATCATACAGGTTTTGCACGGTTAAAAGATAGATGGGGCTCAAGTTCACAGAATTTAGGAAAGTCCTGAATTCAACAACATTTTAATTAAATAATTAGCATAAATATGAAAATTTGGGCACCTGAGCATGTTGAGAATAACAAGAGAAAAGGATGAACATGACTAGAGGAAAAATTAAATAGCATACCAATTGCTGTAACTTGTGAAAATTTGGGCATCTGGGAATGTTGAGAATAACAAGAGAAAATGATGAACAGGACTAGAGAAGAAATTAAATAGCATACCGATTGCTGTTGAGGTGTTGTCTTGAGCAGCCCATGTTGGATCCAACAATGCATAGCCAACAGCAGAGTCTAGTTCCCCAAGTGACCTTTTGCTATCAGTAAGCCACCAACACTCTTTTATTATACGCGATGCCTCCATATAAAGTTGCACATGAAAATCAAGAGGGAGCTGAGCTAGTAAGAGACCGCAAGCTTGGATCAACAAGCAAGAAAGTTGTTGGCAAGTATAACCACTTCGTAAGACAAAATTTGAAGTATTGATTCCTGAAACTGAAGGGGTTGATCTGCTTCCACCCAGTGAATCAGTACTCCCCCCAGAAGGTGATGTTGGCAAAACTGATCCTTGTCCAACACAATTTGGAGCTCCATTGCTGGATTGAATTAGAGTCGGTTGTATATTAACAACAATCTGAACTAGAGAGGGGATAATTTGGGATGCAGCTACTGGAAGTGAGAGCAATTCTATGACAGCTGTTTCTAGAACCAGTTGAGTATGAGTTCCAGGATCCTGGATTTGATAGAACGCCTTCTGACCCTCAGAAGCATTCGTTGGCCCAGACTGAGAGGCTGCTGATGTCTTGGTATGTGGATTGCGCCCTGAATTATTTGAAGCATCTCCAACTGATCCATACTTTGAGTTGGTATTTAGTGGGGGTATCACATTATTCACAAGCCCTAACAAAAGAGTTGCAAAATACTCTGGGGGCGGGCAGATGACAGGGTTTGGTGAGCTAATGTGCTGTGGGAATGACTCGGAAAATGGGATCTGTGACAAGTTTATAATCAACAAAGAAACATACAGAAAAAAGAAAATAGCATTTCAAAGACTTGAAACAAGGAAACAAAGAAGAAAGAAAATAATAACAGGAAGGGAAGAGAAGCTATAAATACCTTACTAAGATCAAGTACATTCAGTATCCGCACAACGAGCTTTCCAGGAAGATGACCATAGAAGTAGGCAAGTATATCACGAACAAATGTGAATCTTAAGGGGTGATATTCTAAAAGTGGAGAATACATGGCCAGAACTCTGTCTGCTGGATCTACAGCATCATTCTCAAGAAGTCTATAAACAATTAATGGGATGACTGGAAGCAAGCGTGCCGCAATGTCATCAAAAAATGTGGGATACCTACAGAGCTTATAGCAAACAGTGTTAAGGAAGCTGCGATTCTTGTATTCCAATGAAATTTCAGCATTGCATTATTCCCTTTAACCCAAAACATAATCAAGATTGAACTATCTTTTTATTATTCTTTCTTATACCCTGTATCCAATACATATCGTGCTGTATCAGGTGCATATCCATATCTAAAAGAGCTTGATGCATTTACAGGAAGCATGTTGGAGTATCTATGCTTCCTAAATTGCTAGAGACATCAATCAACTACCAATGCTCTAAATTATCATGAGTCTTGTAATTTCACATAACAGAATAAAATTCCATGTAGAAACATATAATCTAGAAGTCTTTACCTGTCCTTCCATGATAGATGATTTCCAAGTGCCTTCGGCAAATCAAGACGCTTGAACAGTCCTGAGAGAATCCAATGATCAGGACGCACACGATTCATACAAAATAGTTTCACTCTTGATTGAAGTTCCTGCCTATCAAGCAAGCTAATCTGAAACATGCATTATGATGCATTTCAGTGTCAGTGCAAGAACAATAAACATCAAAACTATGTTTGAACATGCATGATATCCCAACCCATACATAGATCAAATCAAACAAACTCCCACCAAATTGCATGGTTATGCACGAGAAGTTATGTTTACGTGCCAAAAGTTCCCTTCAAGGAAACTGTCACTGAAGACGTAGCAACCTTAACATATTATAACAAGTGCCAAGCTAATCGCACAACAGGCATTTGGCTTTAAAATAAACGCTCTTGAAAGTTTTTTCCTTACCAAAGCACACAAAATTGAGCAAGTCTCGTTCTTCTCTTATATACTACTTGTAAGTTTATGTAACTGGCTGCTGGTTTGCATAAAAACCAGAATAAAATCTGTCAAAGCAGCAGTTGGACGAATAACTCTACCATTAGAATCCTCTTAACGGATTCACTGCCTCCATATACCAAGATCGTTCTCATAGTGCAAACCCTCAACCTGGAGCCTTGAAACCTTAAGGCAGTCGTTGACTAGAAAATCATGTTTGCTTTTTAACAAGTCTTCAATCTTGCACCTCCAAATCTGTCCCGAGACTTTCCCCTCTGACCCAAACCACAAAATCATAATTGCCCCAAGTCTTATTTCCCAGACAGTAATCAGATTCTCTGTTGATTAAAGCAACAGTAATTGCTATACTAATCATCCTTCAAACACTACATCGATTATGTCATGTTTGATGGTGCATGTGTGCACACAAAAGAAAAGGATTAAGAAATGTGCATATACAAGATCAAATTGTGCAGAAAAGCATACCACAATACGCAAAGCATGGGGATCATCATCACGGTCAGTAAGTGCCAGAAGCAAAATATCCAACGGCAGCAACTCATGAGTCCAAATGAAAAAGGCAAGGTTTGCACAAGTTTTCAATAAAAGGTCCTAGGAAAACAAAGGGAACAAACAGGCACTAAATGAACTAGCACAACAAATAAGAGCTGTTAGTGCATACAATTTGCAAGAATAACCAGGGCAGAAGATGCAAACCTGTAAGGCATGCCCATGCTGAAGTTCCACATGAATGTGATGCAGTAGAACATCCACCATTGTGTATATATTCAGTGTCACTTCTTCAGGGGAAAATTCTCTCAAAACACGTGCCTGAACTCCATCCACCAACACATAATTAGTCAGGGGTCTTTCAAAAGAAATCACAGAAAGATAAAGCTGTCCAGAAATGATGATTTCTATAGGAACAATCCCTTGTGCTAATGATGTTTTCCCAACAAACAGATTAGAAGAATGTAGTCAATACCAGATTTCCACTATTGATGTTTTCAGGGTGTCCCTGCATCAGTATCCATGCGCCAGCACATAGATATTGTCGGTGTTGGGGGAAACTATGATTGATATATGTCATCACATAAGTAGGATCAGCTGATAGTGAGATCAGCTGGGTACATTGGTTAATCACTGTTGTTTCTGCCTGAAAAAACACTGGGCATTATAACACTGACTGAATTGCCAAGCAATCTGAGCAGCAGGCATGGAAATATTCAAATCTAAAATCATTTCACAAGGTTAAACTCTCCGATTAAGAGTAATACAAACTTGCAAGTTAAAACTTTGCATTTCTAACTTGAAGCTCTGGTGTTCTCCTTCAAAGGAATGTGGAGATTTAAGGGAAAAGGGAGGTTACTCGAGTACTCCCTGTCCAAAGCCCAATAGGCCCTCCCATGGACCACAGAAAAGAAGATGACGACGAAAAATAAAAAATATAAAAAGCAAATCATTTCCTTTCCCTTTATTTCATAAAAAAATTAATGATAGAATTATATTAGTCTTTATCAAAATCTTATGTACTGTTCTATTGGATTGCCAACAGTAAAGAAAAGTACACATGCAAAGAAACTTAATTGAAATAGTCCCCTCTTTATTGCTTTAATGGTACAGGACTGGCTTAAATATAAGTATAAAGAATCCCAATTAAACAAGATAAATCTTTATCCAATAAAGAAAACAAAAATAATTCCCAAACCAATAAGGCTTCTTAATGGTTTAAAGAAAACCTCAATGATACTAAATTGAAACAGGATAGACTAAATTCATTATTGAATATCTGCTAACTCTGACCAAATCTGAAAACCACAAAAATACCCATGAATATCATGCTACATTTGTCTCCTTTGAATGAAAATCCTTAAATCAAGTTAACTAAACCAGACTGCTAAGGTGCTTCTTTAAAATATAACGCCTACTTATGCAAGGATCCATTCTCAAATCATGTCAACTTTGCCGATATGCTTCCCTGATCCATTATTAGAATGAAGATGATAAAATAAACTGCACATAGCAAATTACACCCCCCTCCTAAATCTACCCAGGTGTCAGATTTCTTTTAGCACAATGAGGAACCTTGATCCATTTTCAAGTCTTGAGATGCACATGGATAGCCCTCCATTCACATGTACCAGGCAAATCTCAGACTTGCATCCCACTAGATCAATACATCCATCCAGTTATCTGATTCTAGACTTCCATCCTCAACCAAGAATGCCAATCAGCAAAACATGAAAGAAGTAACATAATGAAAGAATTGAAAAAAAATGGCTTGCAATAATTGACCTGTTGCCAAGCTTTAATAGCCAAACCCCTTTTATCCATCCTCCCAATCAAGGCATCACGAAGAAGAGGAGGGAAGTAGCTTAATGTTTTTTTTGACCATGTATGTTGACTTGTTGCCAATATCTGTTCTAACATAGTTTGAAGATAAAGGATGTGATCAGCGTCAGCAATTCCACGTGTTTTTATGATGATGGCAAGAGTGACTATAGTTACACGATTCAAAGTTTCAGTAAATTCAGTGGGGCCCTGCAAAATATTAAACAAATCTTAGATTTTTCAGATACTAACAAAAAAGAAGGAACACAAGCTACAACAGAAAATCTTCAGTTTAAAAATGATAGTCTTTTACCTTCCCTTCTCTCTTCACTGAGAAAAAATCCCTTTGTGATAAAATGAGGTTCATGCACAAGTTTTCAGCCAACCTAAAAACACGGTGATCTCCTCGTTTCCCCTTTAAAGTAGAAACTATTTTCGTAACATCATACATTAAGGTTTTGCTTTTCCCCTTGATACCTAAGAAAAAAATGTAACGAACAAGTGTGATTTACAGTTTTTGTTTTAAAAAAAAATTCATGGAAGAAAAAAAATCTTGAAATTATTATTTGCATAATCTGAAGGTCCATTAACCCAAACAAAAGCTATAAAACTCTAAAATATTATATCTGCATTAAGCAACCTAACTTCCAAACAAGACATGGCATATGTTTGGGAAGCAAAGAAAAGACAAATCCCTGAAGGTAGAGGTTGTTCACAATTAAAAAGATTCTGAGCAGAAATATCTGGACGCAGACTTTAAATATATTCCCAAACCTCAGTAATTTCAATACATTAAGCAAATTATCACCAGTTTGAAGGAAAAGGAAAAGGAATAGCTTCACAGGACGCAGTTGGCAGATATTACCTGTAAAGTGGAAGCAAGCGATAGTTCACAATTTCTAGCACCAAAAGAGTCACCCAGGCTTGCTCAATATTGATTGATACCTCTGTGCCAAATGCTTTACAAAGAAATTATAATGTACATCATCATCACATTAAAATTACATTACCTCACAAAATATACATGTGAAAAAATGCACAACAATTAACTTAAGCAGAGACATACAAAGATTCAGCATCCACAGACATTTAAAGATCATTTGGTCAGCCTTAAGGAATGCACTAGCATTAGTAAAATAGCATGAAAAGCTTTCCATGAAAAATGGTTGATGTGTTCATCTAGCCAATTTTTTAAGCACTCACAGGCAGTTCACAATCCATCAAAACATGACATGCAAAAGAACAGCTTTCCTTTCCTATATGTAGATCAGTTGACTTGAAACTGTAGCATGCACTGCAAGTACCAGACAATTTTTTAATCTAAGGGTCAATTTGGTGAAAGGTTAAAATTGAAGATGAAGTGTTACGAAAGTATTTATCACGGGAGGAATGATTAAGGGTGTAAGAGTGAATATAAAAAGCTATTTTCAAACATGTTTGGTAGAGGTTTAAAAACTCAAGAGCATTAGACATTCCATAAAATTATATAAAAAAAGAGTTTTTTTCAGGTCCCAACACTAGGTATAAGTAAATGAGAGAATCTGGGAGTTATAAATTTTATAAGAGAAAAAAAGAATAAAATCTATAAGCCCCCCCCCCCCCCCCCTAAAAGACTTCAAACCATTCCCTTGGAGAGTGATATTTACACCCACTTTACCCCACTTTTGGGATAAATATTTATCTCAATCCATTTTATTCACCAAACACAAATAAACTTTACCCCTGATATTTTTGAGGGCTCATAACCAAGGCTACTAGGTAACA